>OAMR01000075.1:1767434-1837374 GCA_900205405.1 Echinochloa crus-galli
TATTTGTTAGCTATATTTAATTAATTAATTACATTTTAAGCAATTTTTTGAATGAAGTTAAATTTGAACTGAAAGTGGTTCAAATAATAGAATACAATGAGTAGAAAAATTATATTCATGTTATTTAGCCTAGTTTAATGCCTTACCCATGAAATGAAAAGAAAATTTGAACATGTTGTTCAAGAAATATGACCACTAACGTGGATCCGAATGATTTTTAAATTCTAAAAAAGTAAATAAAGTCTGAAAATCATGAGATTTGTCATGATATCATTATATCATATGTAGAGTCTGTGGTAAAAAGTTAAGAACGTTTCGGATAAGTTGTCGCGCATGTTGCTCGTAAATCGAAGAATCTGCAAAGAAGTTTCAGAGAGTTGAGAAGTACTCGTTAGGATTTGGAGTCAAATTGATGGTCGAATTTGAATTTGACTTCAACTAATTTTGTATAGGTCGTAGATCATATAAATTTTGTCATACCAAATTTTAATTATTTTTAAATTTTATTTGGTAATTTTAAAAAAATAAACATACTAAAATATTTATTTGTCGAGGCTGGCACGTCGAAGAAACGCTGACGCTCGAGCAGCTGCGGCGTGGAACTCTTTCATCGTATTGGGATCTACCGGTTGCCGGACCCTCCTCTTCCTCACGGCACCAGCAGCAGGGCCACCGATCACGCCGCCCATGGGCTCCCGGCGTTCCTGTACCACCGTCTTCATCGATCCTACCTGCCTGAAAAGCTAGATGCTTGGATGCAAGTAGCCCCAACCCAGGAGTGGACAGATTGATTGATGATGATGGTGTTGGAACGACGACGGAGGTAGAGAGAGGGAACCGGGAACCCTAGTAGTTATATCTCTGTATATATATAGGCCGGCAGAGGAAGGCTGGGGGCCCAAAATGAAACCGGGTCCGACTACTTACAAGAGCTCTGGGAATCGGATTCCGACTCCGACAAGTCCGCAGGTCGAGGCTTATCTGCTCGCCGCCGCGTCGGCCCGCGCCTCCGACGTGCCCACCTTCCCGCTCTCGCAGGGCAAGTCGCAGGTGCAGTCACCCTCCAACTCCTCGTCCCCGTCCAACGCCTCCTCTCCGCCCTGCCACCTCGACCTCTCGGCGGAGCTCTTCGGAGGCGTGCGGCGGGCCGGACTCGCTCGACCGCGGCCGGTGCTGCCCCCGGTCCTCGCGGCCTGGCTCGCTGTTCGCGGCGCACGCGCGCACCGCGCTGTCCGTGCCCCCGGCGCCCGCGCCCTCGGCGCTCTCCGGCGAGGAGGGGCTCGGCCCCGGGGACGACGGGCCCATGGTGCCGTACGACAACCAGCGGTGCGTGGACGCGCTGGGCGCCGCGCTGGAGAAGCGCGGCGTGGCGCTGCCGTCGCCGAACAGGACGTGCGACACCGTGCTCTGCTTCTGCGGCATCCGGCTCCACCAGATCGGCTCGCTCCGATGCCCCGCCGCGTTCGCCGTCGGCGCGGCGGCCAAGAACGCGACGCCCACCGCCGCTGTCAAGAACCTGGAGAAGAGCTGCCGCAACGCCTCCTACGCCGGCTGCTCCCGCTGCGTCCAGTCCCTGCAAAAGGTGAGCTCCTTTCTTGCTTCGCTAGCTTTCTCTTCCCCAACAATGCCATGGCCATTGCCTTGGTTCACCTTTTCTGTTCTTGTCCCTTCTTTTTCCCATTTGCCACGAATCTTTGGTATACCGCACCATGCGGTATCTTACTTTCCGGGATTCATGGTGGGCACTCGGCACGGCAGATTCATTTCTTGGTGCCTTCAAGTTGATGCATTTCAAGTGTTTGCTAATTTCTGATCATAAAAAGAAGTTTTTTTGGCTAATCTGTGACGACGCTTCCACAAGCCCATTATTTGTACTTTGTTATAGGAACACCTCGTGAACAATTTTTTCATTGCTTCATTCTTGGAACTTTGCAAGGGGGGACACCAACGTGTTAGTGCGGCGCTACAAGCGATGCCTTTTCTCTTTATTTGTCTCTCTTTTTGGCTTAGCAAAAAGGCCATTTTGAGAGCATCCATGAGCAGATCCCCTTTCCGGCTTTCACAGAAAGCAGCTCCTTTCTAAACACATCATTATATCGACTTCCGAATGCCCAAATGGACCTGCTTCTTGTTTCTGAGCTGATCACCACTAATCATTTGCTACTTGATACTACTCAGTTGCCTCTCTCTGAAAGCACCATGGGGAACAAAGGGAAATCCCCTCTCGGTAGCGTTCGCTTGCCTAGGCAGTTAATTGCAGGACCAATGGACCATGCCTTGTAGTACACTAGTGTTGGGGGGAGATCAGAGATGTGTGGCCTCTTAGACACATTGTCCAAAGCCTTTCCCAATTATGAATGCTTAGTCGGCTAACCACCACTTGCAGCGTACTATGTGGATAATTGAGCCGAGCTTGTCCTCGACCTGCCTGTCCTGCATCCAGATTGGCTTGCATCTTAATCGCTGTAGGACTCGATCTTGACGAACAATAATGCAGGCTATCAGTAACAACCGTGCTGATGAATTATGGAGTCTCAAAAACTTTTTGACAATGTTCAGTTGCTTGCATCACTAAACAGGTTGTTATGCATGGGTAGCATTTACTGGGGCGTTGAGTGTTGGAAGCCTGGAACAGAGCTCACCTACTTGGCAACAAAATCTGCAGTGCAAGAACGTCCCCTGCATGAACCACATTTACTGCGTTCGCGTTTCTTCAGGTGCTAGCTAGCTAACTCTCTGCTTCTGCCTGTGTGCTTCCTTCAGCTGAAGGGGAACGTGAGCCGCGAGGTCTCCGGCGGCGACCGGGCGCGGCGGATGCTGGGGCGCGACTGCCAGCTGATGGGGCTGACATGGCTGCTGGCCAAGAACAAGACGGCGTACATCCCCACCGTCTCCGCCGTGCTGCGCGCCATGCTCTACACCGCGCACCCGACGGAGTCCGGCTCCGGCGGCGGCTCCGGCAACAACGCCCCGCCGCGGTGCAGCCCGGACCAGGAGAACATGCCGCTGGCCGTGGACTCGCTGCAGTTCGAGCACATCGGCTCCACGAGCTCGGCGGTCGTTGGCCGCTCAACGCCGCGGTCGTTCGTCCCTGGTGTGCTCCTCGGCTTCGTGCTCTGCCTGATGATGATGACCGGCAGCCGCGGCGACGCGTTCTTGTAAATCCGAAATGCGATGGCGTGCGTTCTGTTGATACACGTATTTTGTAGGAGTTGTTAGTCACGGAGTACGTAGCTGCTGTAATTTTGCACAGTGGTGGAGAATGGTGGGTACGACTGTACGAGTATGACGGTGGCTATGGATATGGCGGCGGCGGCTGTGTTGGGTGATGGCTATGAACATCTCTAATCTCGGTGCCTTTTAAACCTGGGGTTAATCTTAATCACTTGTTTCTTCATTTTGCATGTGAATTGGAGTAGTGAACTGCATTTTGATGAACCTGATGA
The DNA here is from genome assembly GCA_900205405.1 of Echinochloa crus-galli. NCBI lineage: Eukaryota > Viridiplantae > Streptophyta > Magnoliopsida > Poales > Poaceae > Echinochloa > Echinochloa crus-galli. The sequence continues at coordinate 1,770,881 of OAMR01000075.1, forward strand.
GGATATAATCGTAGTGTTGGCCAGTTAAGTTCTCGTAGGCCCTAGCGGAAAAACCTCGCGTCTCAAAGTAGAGGTCACGTGGTCGAAAGAAATGCGACGATGTGTGAAATGCAGCAGGATCATGCCTAGGCGAATCTGTGATGAATCGAACGTGTCGTGATGAACACACAGGCAGCCCGGATTATTGCTGGCGGTTCGGGAGTTCGATTTGGGCCCTCGAACGCGCTGAGGATTTCTGCTGGGGTTTGGGGACGAAACGATGAGCTTTTCTGGCTCTAGCCCGCGACTGACCGCATGCCATGACCGGGCCGGTGCTCCACCGCTCTACGGCCCACGGGCAACACAGCTTCACTCCGAGCCTGGAGAAGGCCGTATATGTGTCCACAACTCCGCTCCTGGGCCGACTGGTGGGGCACACAGCGATGGCCCGTCTCACTTGTTTGATGATGACAATGCCCCGGCCCGCTTAACCACATTGTCTTAGAACGCGTTGGGCCATGGTAATGAGTAATGTAGCCCAAACTAGGCCGCAGATGCTTCCAAATCCAAGTCCACGCAGAATGACCTTGGACGTCGCAGATGCTTCCAAGTCCAGGAGATCGACGGTGCCCCACGTTTTGCAGATTATAAAAGTCACGCCGTGAAGAGGCGTGCAGCGTGGGAACACAGCGCCAGGGTACGCCAGCAGCCAAACTTGCAGTCTAGCTACTGACCGCTGTGTTGGCCGTGTGCCGTGTGGTGGAGTGGACCGTGAAGTCATGCCGAGACAGGTGCCTGCCGCCGAGCGCCGATGCGCCTCCAGCCATATACCTCATCGAGCCATACCTCTCTGCCATCTCCAGCGATGGTGGTGGCGCCCGGCTTCGACGTCATGGCTGTGCTGGCACCGTCGTCCTCGAGCTCCACGGGTCCCTATTGAGTATTGACTGCACGTGGTGCACCTACCTGGCCGTCACTACCGACATCAACCGTGTCGGGTGGGAGTGCTTGTCAGGAACCTAATAGGATTAGGCCGTGTCCAACAACGGTTGAGTCAGCTAGTTAGCTCATGGCTACAGCAGATCCTGACACTACAGTACCACATAGTAGCGAACGCAGAAGGAGCAGTGAGAGAACTGCGCGTCGAAAGGCGGACGAGCTCAGCTCTTGCAGGCGCGCTAGCGCGGAGGTTTCTTCACTGTTCACGGAATAAAAAAATCTGTAAGCTAGCTATGAGCCAACCGTTGGACACGGCCTTAGGAGAGCGAAAAAATCAGCAGAGATTTGGGAGTTTTAGAGAAAGAAGCAGCAAGTTCAGAGGATGAAGAAAATGGATTCAGAGAATCAGATAACTTCATGGAAATCAGCAGTGGCTTGCACACATGCACGCTACTCTAGCTCAGTGCCAGGAAGACGACGACCGTGAGCACAGTTGTACTGCGTGTATCGAGTCGTGAGAGATGAAATCATATAACTGTATATGGGAGTCTAGTTACCAAGATATTGGGAGAAATTTTCAGCTTCCTAATTAAGCAACGGGAGGAGATAGAAACGAGAGGCGTGAGAACTACCTTAATTATAGAATCGAAGAACATGATACGCTACTTAGAAGAGGTTTTAATAAGGCAGGAACAAAATTGTTCCCATAACGGGAACAACATTTTTAGGACTAGAAACATGAGACTATGTTATGTTTCCGGTGACAGTGACACAGGGTGGCGGAGTCCATGGTGGGACACGTTCACTTATTAGAAATGGATGGGGGCTGGAACGTTTTGCTTTCTCAGTTTTTTTTACAAGTACCAGATATATTATATTAAAGCATCATTCTGACAACAAGGCCCTTGGCAAAGGAGCCTATTACATCGAGGTCCCTGAAGGACACAAACACAAAACCGCCACCCGAGAGCAGGTCGCCGGCGCACGGCTGCAGCGGCGTCAGAGACGCGTGGAGCCGGAGATGCGGAAGGGCCTCGCCAAGCGTAGGCTTGAAGTGGATGTGGACGACGTCAAGGAGAAGCTTCGCCGGCGAACCATGGATGAAGTAGGCCTACGAGAAGATGGTCGTCGTCCATAGAGCCGGTGGGAGGCTCGCTGCCGAGTCGATGGCGGAGGGTGGTAAGCAGACTCGATGCCGATTGAAGCTTTGCTGCTTGATAGCGGATGATGGCGAAGACGGAGGCAGTGGCCGGATCTTAGGGGCGGGGCGAGGCGAGAGGAGGGGGAACAAGATCCGTCGGATGGAAGGGAGAAGGAGGATTATTTAGGCATACCTGGATGACGAGGATGACGGCGGCGAGCAGTCCGAAAAGGCCGGTGGTGACGACGACAGCGACACTATGGCAGCAAGATCCACGAAGGAAAAAAGCCATAAAGGCACTGCTACAAACTGAGCGAGAAAGGAAAAACCTAAATCTACAAGAGAGGGGGGGACCCTACCCCTACCCGCTGCCGATGAGAACGCCGGCGGGGAGAGAGGGAGGGGCCCAAGCGGGGCGACGGAGGCGACGAGGAGAAGAGAGGTTAGGGCAGCCGCAAGAGGGAAAAGAAAAAAGAAGACTAGTCCGTTTAGCTTAGACACAGGTGCTGGCCGCTTTCTCAGTTGTTATGTTGCAACATCATGGCCCTATTTAGTTCCCTTCAAAAGTCAAAAATTCTCTCTCCAAATTTCACTATTCACTCATCACATCAAATCTCTCTCCCCATACATGAAACACTAAACGTGGGTAAATAAAAACACTAAGTACATGGTTTTGATATACACGACGAGACGAATCTTTTGAGCCTAGTTAGATCATGGTAGAACAATGATTATCATAAACAAAGAAAAAATGATACAGTGTGCTACAGTGTCCGACGTGACATTTTTATTAAACTTCGAATTCTCGTTTGGAGAACTGAACACCGCCCTGATACCTGAATCTACTTGAGTACTGGTACAGAGGCTCCCTTCAGTTCAGTCCCTTGTGAAACACGTTCAAGGCTCTTCCCAATCTGACATTGACGTGTAAGAAACATTATTCTTGTTTGTTTTACTTTTCAAAATGAGCTAGCCATACTTACCATTCCATTGGTTCTCTATATATCTTCACTCCCATGTTGGCTACAAATCAACATTGTTCTCCCCGAAAGCAAAAGCTCGGTAAGCCACGAGTTGTGCTGCACACTGCATAGTGCCGATTAGCCTCCAGCACCGCGCTAGAAAATCCAAGCCATGAAGAAGACGATCGTTCTGTACCCCGGCCTCTTCGTCAGCCACTTCGTCCCCATGATGCAGCTCGCCGACGTCCTGCTTGACAAGGGTTACGCCGTCACGGCCGCGCTCATCGACCTCACCATGGACCAAGACGCCGCCTTCGCCGCCGCCGTCGACCGCGTCGCCGCCGCCAAGCCGTCGCTCGCTATCCACAGGCTCCCCCGCATCCACAACCCTCCCGCCGACGCAGCCGACGGCGAGGCCCTCCTCTGGTACTTCGAGATGGTCCGGCGCTACAACGAGCGCCTCCGCGAGTTCCTCCGCTCCCTGCCTCCCGGGAGCGTCCACGCCGTCGTCACGACGCGCCGTCCCACGCCGCGCTCGACGTGGCCAGGGAGCTCGGGCTCCCGGCCTACTCCTTCTTCGCCGCCAACGCCTCCGCCGTCGCCGTGTTCGCCCAGGTCCCCTGGTTCCGCGCGGAGGGCCAGCCGAGCTTCAAGGAGCTCGGAGACACCCATGTCAGTTTCCATGGCGTCCGTCCCATGCCGGCGTCGTACCTCATGAGCGAGATGCTCCAGGACCCGGAGAGCGAGGTGTACAAGAAGATGATGAACGCGATGCAACGGGACGCGGAGTTCGACGGCGTCCTGGTGAACACGTTCGCGTCGCTGGAGCCCCGGGCCGTGGGAGCTCTCCGGGACCCACCGGTTCCTCCCGGCGGAGAGCGCCGCCGGGCGCCTCTGCGTCGGGCCGCTGGTGGCCACGGGCGCCGGCGCCGGCGCCAGGACGGAAGAGAAGCACGAGTGCCTAGCGTGGCTCGACACGCAGCCGGAGCGCAGCGTCGTGCGGCCAGCCTTGCACGAGAACGCGCGTGATGCATTGAGGTGAGACTGTTTAGTTTCTGAATACTGTTAATAGTCTGGAACGCAGGGGATACTGTTAGTAGTATTCAGAACCGTTTCGTATGTCGAAATTGCAGAACATGCATGGAAACCAATCAGGTACAATGTAGTTGACTGTTTGCTAATTCATGATTACTTGGACCTCCTGCTGCTCCTTTCTGAAATTCGTTTTGTTTTTTTTTTGGGGGTGCGTATCGTAGATGACGAATCACTGATGTTGATGTCGCCAGGTTGTGTTTGGATCTTGAGAAAAACAATCTCAGCTCTGGGCACGCTGTTAGAGTGGCGTAGCGGAATCCGGCCCGGCCCGCTATACCTACGAGCCGGCACCCTATCGAGTCCAGGTCTACCGGAGCCACAACCAACCAAGGTCAAGGTCTAGGCCTAACTCAACCCAAAAGACTAGTCTTATAGGTGAGGGCTGCCCCCGCCTTATATGTCGTGCTCAACCCTCTCAATTTCCGATGTGGGACTAAACCTAACAATCTCCCTCGTCACACATCGGGCCCAACTCTTCCATCACATACACCCATGTGATATCCCAGAAGACGTTATCCCAGGCCCCGAGTCCAACTCTCCAGTCACAAATCGCCATGTGACCCTCCGGAGACGTTCACGGGCTCCCCCGTCATGTGACCCCTGAGATTTTCCAGGTTTTCCGACCTTCGGCTCTGATACCACTTGTTAGAGTGGCGCAGCAGAATCCGGCCCGTGCCGCTGCATCCACGGGCCAGCGCAACATTCAGTCCAGGTCAACCGGAGCCACAACCAACCAAGGCCCAGGCCTAACTCAACCCAAAAGACTAGTATGATAGGTGAGGGCTGCCCCCGCCTTATATGTCGTGCTCCCCTACCATCAATTTCCGATGTGGGACTAACCTAACAATCTCCCCCGTCACACGTTGGGCCCAACTCTTCCATCACATACACCCATGTGATCTTCCAGAAGACGTTATCCCAGGCTCCGAGTCCAACTCTCCAGTCACAAATCGCCATGTGACCCTCCGGAGACGTTCACGGGCTCTCCCGTCACCATGTGACCCATGAGATTTTTCAGGTTTCCCGACCTTCGGCTCTGATACCACTTGTTAGAGTGGCGCAGCAGAATCCGGCCCGGCCCGCTATACCCACGAACCGGCGCCCCAACGAGCCCAAGTCCACCGGAGCCACAACCAACCAAGACCTAGGCCTAACTCAACCCAAAAGACTAGTCTCATAGGTGAGGGCCGCCCACGCCTTATATGTCGTGCTCCACCCTCGTCAATTTCCGATGTGGGACTAAACCTAACACACGCGCCCGACACCACGCTGTTGGATCGGAAATCATAACCCAGACAGATCAGCTATTTTTCAAATTTGCATTTACAAGGCAGTCACATAAGAAAATGGCATGAGGTGATAATTGTCACATGATGTTTAGCTACATCGTCGTAAGCAAGAACCCATCGGCGAGGACGGAGAGATTCCGAAAATCGGAAAGAGCATACACATTGTTTGATCTGGAAAAACTGCTCTACTCTTTTTTCATTAAATTAGTGATATGTCACCATTTCTGTTTACATGGCAAGCTTATTAATTGAAACTGTAATTTGAGTTATCCTCCTCTAGTCATGGTGTTGGGTCCTACAAATATTATTGATCCAAGATCTCGGCCACCCATTTTAATCTAACATTTGTACAATGTACTCCAAAAGAAATGTACGTGCTATAGCAGGTCGCAGGCCCCAAAAGAAATGCACTTTCCTCCTGCCATGTGCGAAATAGCAGCATCTTTTTCTCCAGTAAAAAAAAAAGAACGGCAGGCACGAGAGATTTTGTCATAATAAAGTACTAGCATCATATCCCAATCATAGCTTTTGTCTTTTTGCCATGACGCTGGCCTTTTACCAACACTCCTGGATAACTGTATTCCCATCACAGCCCCAGAACGATACTTACCCGATCAGTGCCGGGCTGCCGGCACCGAGAGCTACCGCAGAAAGTCAGGCAAGCCCAAGCCATGGAGGAGAAGACCATCGTCCACGGGCTCCTGCGGGTTCTTCCCGGCAGCGAGCGCAGGATGATTCCTCCGGTGTACTGCGTCGGCCCCCTAGTCCCGGGGGGCAGCGCCGGCGCCGGGAGCAACGAGAACCACCAGTGCCTCGCGTGGCTGGACACGTAGCCGGAGCGCGGCGTCGTGTATCGGCGCAGCCTGCCACTCGGTGGAGCAGCTTGGGGAGATCGCCGGCGGCCTGGAGAGCTCAGGCCACCGGTTCCTCTGGGTGGTGCGAGCCCCTCTTGGTGCCGGTCCCGCGGATTCAGTGAGCCTTACCTCCTTGCAGCTTTAACTCTTACATCCAATCCAACATTTAAAGATCAACTAAGGACCTACAACACCATCCGGTCTGCAGTCTGTGCACTTAGATTTTACTGATGAAGCTATATAATTAACTTGAAGATCGCATCCACAGTCCACTCTAATGTTAATTTACATAAGTTTATGACACACTACATGTATACGGGTAAGTCCTGAACTCATAATCCTAAGTTTAATAAGAAAATGTAAGATCGCATCCACAGTCCACTCTAATGTTAATTTAGATAAGTTTATGACACACTACATGTATACGGGTAAGTCCTGAACTCATGATCCTAAGTTTAATAAGAAAATGTTTACCTAGAAGTTTTAGATGTTCTTTTTTAAAAATATTTTGGATTATCCCAGCATTCCACCAAATTCTGGTATTGGATTCTTGACAATATTCTGAATTATTGATAGTATTTGCTTCTGAAGCCTGTTTTCTTTTTAACCTTATAAGTGACTGGCACAACCTTAGTATGATAGTAAATCATAGTGATTAGAGTGATTAAACATGAAAGTGAGTAAAAACTAAGTAAGCATGGCCATATTTGGACCACACAGCATAATAACGCTAAGAGTATGGTATATGTGAGGTCGTGACTATGTGCATCCCAATTTCAACGTACATGATATATGATGCAAGTCGCCACCATCTTTGCCTCCTGTTGCTATCGATATGACTAGTCACAGATGAATAATTCGTAAGCTGAAGACAAACTAAGATGATCAAGCTTCTAATCCGTTGAGTGGAAATTTCAGAAGCCTAAGAAATGGACAGCTGCATATCCTAAATATGAGTTTGTGCCTCCAAAGTCCAGCAATAATGGCACAGCGTAGAGAGATATATAAGCAAGCAGGCAACGCACCGGAGACGATTCTGCCGGCCCAGGCTTTTTGCCCCTCCTGTGACCTGTAAGCCGTTGGATGATGCTTCAACGTTGGATGCAAGGTGGTAAGGCTCACTGTGACTTGCTCAAGGCAAGTCACTGAATCCCCGTCCGGTCCGGGGAGGGCGCTCGAACCAGACCTTGACGCGCTTTTGCCGGAGGGGTTTTTGGAGACAGTGGCGGAATTGAGATAAATTTAGCGGGGCAACCCTACACACAAATATTTACCGGTACAAAATCTAACAATTTGACAGAATGTTTCAAGTATAGCCATGATCATGATAATTTAATAATTAATTATGCACGCAGTACCAATACATAAAAGAAAATACAGAAATAGTTTAAAAAAATGGTCAATAGACCTTATATGTTCATTTCAATTTCACCGTATGTTTTAGAAAAGGGAATAAGGGAATATATTAATATTCCAGCCGCTGCATCGATCAATACATATAGCCGTATCTTATTACAAACTAAAACAAGGTTCAACAAACTAAAGAATAACAATATTTTTTCACTGTATTGAAATCATCAATAATTTAATCTGTGGTTATCTTTATTGCAATTCTCTCAATATAGAGTACTAAGCAGTCTCTTGAAAATCCATCTTCTATTTTGTTTCGTAGTCTAATCTTAGCAAATTTAGATGATATAGATTAGCTAAATAGAGTTGGTTTGAATCGGAGGAGTAATATCAGGAGGATTGACCTTAGCCTGGACGGTTGCCCGCCGTCGCTGTTCTCCTGCCCATCCATTGTCGGGCGACGGGCGTCGGCACGTCGCGATGCCGCGGCCGTTGGCGGCGGCGGCGGCGGCGCGGAAAAGAACAGAGGAATACGAAGAATCTATAACAACTATATAATTCATACCCACTAACAATCCACTAAGCAATTCTCTTGCCTCTCAGCCACCCACGTAATCTGCCGCTGCGACTTGAATCCCCTCGCCTGCCCTGCTGCCCACCACCACCCCCTCACATGCCCACCACCGCCCCCTTGCCTCTCACCCGCCGCCTCTCCACCGCGCCACCCCCTCGCCTTCACCCGAATCGCCTCACCTCCTCCCACCTCCACCGTGCCAGCCTCCATAAATCGCTCGCCGTCGGGTGCTCCCCTCCATGCCTCCCCTCCGTAGCCTGCCTGAAGCTGTCGGTTGCGCCCCTCCTCCCTCTCCCCTCGAGCCTGAGCAGCATCCGCGCCTCGATGGCGTCCCAATCGCGCGCCGCCGAGACGAGCCGCTCGTCGGAGACTGAGCACCCGGACGGCCACGCTGTGGCGCCGGACACGGGTGCCCGCCGCTCCGCAGGCTGCGTCTCCCGGGCCGCCGCGCGTGAATGACCTTGGAACGAAGGGATAAGAAAGACTCCGTGGGGTGGAGCGGATAAGAAGGACCTTTTTCAGTTTAGCCCTTTATCTTTCTCTATATTACGAATAGTTCTTTATTGAATAGATTTCTTTCTTTCATATAAATTCTAGGACGGGGATTAGGATGGGAGAGCGTGTTGTGTGTCGATAAGAGGATGCGTTGTGATCTTTTTGTTTTTTTAAATTTTGTGGTACCCACGTGATAACCCAATTCAAATCTATGCGTACACAAACATGGTAATGGGATAAAATTTTATATCCCTAACCCAAACTTAACACAACTGTCTGAAGTGCAGGAAGCGAAAGAACAATCCATATTTTATTTAGGTAATCCAGTATACATTGTGTATCAAGTAATGAGTGATTTTTATTGCAATCCATACAAATTTATGCAAAATATCCCGCAGCAACGCGCGGGGGATTTATAGATAAATACAATTGGATGTTTAGGGAACACCGGCGACGAGCGTTGGCCTGTTGGGCAGTAAGTTGGACTGTTGGGCTTGGGCTGTGCCTTGTGAGTTTGTTATTGGGCTGTGCGCATGCATGCGCCTGTGTGATTGAGCGGAGACGCATGCAGCATGATGTATTACGTTACGTCAGATGTGCAGGCGTGCAGCATGATTAGGCTCTCTCCTTGCGCCTGCTAGTTACGAACTTACAAGGGGTATTAAAACTTTTTTCTTTTGTTGGGGGTGGGGGGGGCATGGCCCCTGCCAGGGAAGCAAATCCTCGACTCACCCCCTGCCAGACCCCTCAGTTCCGTCACTGTTTGGAGAGGACCAGGGGTCGCCGGGCGCGTTCGCGATGCCCCTGCGGGTGGAACTCGGAGCTGGAATGATACTGAATTTAGTATTGCAAAAACATGTACGGGATGTTACTGAATTTACGTCAGACCATGTGGAGAGTCGCCTGAAAATAGACCAGCATGCCGTCCATAATCTTTCAGTAGCAAATCATCAACACACGGTACACACCGTTCTCTGGGTGTGTTTAGATATAAAAAAGAGGCGGTAAATCGATCAAAAAGTCACATCAAACACTGCTATAGCACTTTTCATTTATTTGTGGTAATCGTAGTCCTATCATGACCTAGCACTTTTCATTTGTTCGTAAGTATTCCATGCATGAGGAGAGATGTTTGATATCATAGGTGAATAGTGAAGTTTGGAGAAAGAATTTTGAAAAGTTTTAGAAAACTAAACACAACCTTTGGAACCAACCAAACACAGCCTCTATGTTCTTTCAGCGAATCTTCTGTGCCACATGCTGACATGCCTGTGTCGGTGTTCGCTCCCCCGTGCCGCTGCTACGGTGCTACCACCTCCTAGTCAGAATAAACCTGAAACTACCCTCACATGACAACACCACCATTTCAAGTGCTACTGAAGAGTGAACAATAATACCGCACGTACAAATAGCCAGCAACATGTAATCTCCCCTTAATTAACGGCAGTACAACCAATTCCATCATCTCCCCGCCATAACAAAAAAGTCAACCATATGTACAAAGATGTTTAACATAATGATTTCTGGATCCAAAATGAACATGAACAACACAAGAACTAAGAATCCCCATGTCACATATCTAAAATCAATGGCCTTACAGGCCGATAATCTCGCTAAATCAGGCAACCTACCCTCTACCAAATTATGACCATATCATACACCTCTTCAGGCTTCATAATGAGCATGTCAGCTTGCTCTCCCACCTGAAAGATGAATGCATACCTGCAACGAGAGAACACCCCCTTGTCGCTCTGCTTCCTGTACGCCCTCACGCCGGCGCTCCCGAGCATGATGCCCACGGCGTCGGCACCGCTGGCGATATATCAAGTTCAGCGGAGCGTCTCCGCAGCCACCAAGCTCAATTGAAGGGCAAGTAATGCTGCCATCCTCTTGAACTGACTCTTGTTGAAGTAACTTGTTCTTGAATTTATCTTCAGGGGTGCTGTCTGACATGCTTCCCTCGCGTATCTTGTAACAGCAACTTAAGCACAGCTTAAATGGGCACGCTGGGCAGCATCTCAGGAATTGGTTTGCTGAGAGCTTACAGTTATTACTGCTTTCAAAATAAAAAAATCCGATTAGATCTCTGGTTAAATTTGAAGCTGAAACAGTAGCAGTTGCAATTAATACATGAAATGCAGCATAACCACTACAATATGGCATAGATAAACAAAAAAAAGCCAATAAAATAAAACTGAGCTCTCCCTAAGATGACTCCAATCACTACGAGGATACCATAACTCCTCCAGCACATCTAAGGTGAGTTAACCGGCAAAGGTAAATAGGCTTGCATTGTTTTACTGCATGATCGGTTGAAAACAACTGGCAAAACTGGAACAGTAATGGTAATAAACTAGTGATACTGGTATCCAATAGCACACCGATTAACATTTGCATGACCAAAAGAAATATCTAACAGTTCATATACATATACAAGATGATTCATGCCAACCTCAAAATAAGTATATATAACAACACAAAGTGAAGAGAAAATACTGACTAAATTGAGAAACATGTTACTAGCTTACATGTAACTGAAGCAACATAAGCGATTAGAACTTACCAGTACAGTGATTCACTCTGGCCATTTTCAGCAACCTGGACACGGACATCTGATATTTTTGTTCCTAAATAAGAGTAGACAATTGAGTCAGACTAGAACTAGAGGTCCGGTGTGTCAAAAAATAAAACTAGAGGTCTGGTTTGGGAGAAAATAGCACAAACAAACCTTGTATTTTAGCTTCTAGTTCCAACTCATCAAGCTGTTCGTGGTCAAGTTTTACAGGTAAAAGCTTGTAAAATTGATGGTTGGAAATTTTTATGCTGAGTATCTTCCCTTCACCACTTGGTGATTCCTGGAGATCCAAGACATGAACAAACGAATTAAATAAAGCAACAAAACAGCATTGTCAAATTGCTCACACCACGATGAAATTGAAAAGAAAGATCACCTTATGCATAGCACCCTTAGTTTGACCAAGGGCACATGGTTTACAGTCACAGAGACCTCGGCAAACTGGACAGCGAGTCTTTATTTCCTTCCTGGTCATCCCAGAATACCTACAGTATACAAACAGTTAGGGCCAAAATTCAATAGAAGTACACAAATGGGTGTCAAGGATTTGAGATATAATAACCATCACTTGACAAAGTCGGACATTGCATGCAAACTCAACATGACCTACAGATGAAGTAATTTCCACAGGTTATCTCAAATCTAAGTTGAGCGATTAATTTATCGGCTTGCAATTCTCCAAGAATCTTCAGCAGTCAAGTAGCTTTATTGAGAGTGATTGATTCTATATCCTCATATTCGAAGAACAAGCTTTTATTGTACACTTTTAACTCCCAGGTCCCAGGCATGCTCCATCATTAACTAGGTTACTGCAAACAAGTTATTATAGGCATTCCTGAACAACACAAGATGGCACAGCAAGTTCATGCATGAAGAGTCAAAAAATCAAAGATGATAAATCAATTCACACAAATGTAAAGAAGATGAAGTTGACATTTCAATAATTTTCCTAATGTTTTCTAAATACTCTGAGCTCTCTAGGGACGAGAGATTATGATTCTAATATCTAGGGTTTACTGAGTTTAGTTTGGCTTCAAAACAATTCCTCGAAAGTTCCTAGAGCAGTTCCCCAGCCAAACATGTGCTGAGTAGGGCACACAACGGTAAAATACTATAATATGTCAACAAGTTAACTAACATTCTGGGAGGCAGTGGGGATCATTAAATACACTTAGGAGTACTTCGGATCTAGAGCTTAAGAAATACAATTTTTTGTTAATTTAGTGTTAGAAACTAACATTATAATGATCAAACAGCCATTTGTAGCCTAAAGAAGACCAGGTAGGTTAATCCTTAAGTTATACATAGAACAGCTTAAATACCCATCAAATATATCATTTATTAATGTACTAACACTTGACACACCCCTTGAGGGAAAATAAGCATAGAAAGATCACAGGAAACATAAAGGGTAGAAATGAATTCCACAATATCCAAATGCAACAGACAAGAAGATTTTGCAGAGGACAACACCCATGGCCCCCTGTGTTTATGCAGATAAGTAGCCATAAGAGAAGGTAAATAAGTAGGCCAGAAACATTAATATGCAGAGAGACCATAATGCTTTAGTTGAGGGACATTTGACACTTTCAGTGGCCTAAACTATACAGAACTCAGGTCCATTTTTTTAGGGACATTGAATTATCGGCACTCGGTTAGGATAATCAAATCGGGTAATTCTAAAATTTATATTAAGATCCTACACTTTTCCTATCCATGATTATCTATCAAACAACACTTATTATATATTATATAGAACAACAAAAGCACCACTGGGGTATTAATTCTATGTTGACCTAGCACATCTTTGCCCAATTCACAACAGTACACGGAAATCATTTCACATTATTTCTCAAAGAATAAATCAAAGTTAAACCTCCCCACAACTGTCACAGATATGAAATAGAGATATGTCAAGTATAAAAAAACTCCAAAGTAATTGGGGAAAATTCAGGCACAGTGAGGACGTAATCAACTGCATGCAAACAATGTTGCTATTTGAAACAATTTCAGGACAAAATGAAATACAATTGCTCCCTACCTCAATCAAAGATTATAAATCCAGACTGAACACCAAAAGAAAAGGCACTGCTGCCACTCAAGTCCAGGTTATTATAATTCCCAATTATATGCAAAATAGAGTAAGGAATAGCATGAATACCAAGAGATAAATGAATATAGCTCATAACTAAGCAACGATTTATCTCCAGTATCCACTTCCTCTCTGTAATCACTAACAGATGTAACAGCACACAGACCTAAAACTGATAATCCAAAACTACACATGTACACAGGAAAATAATTAATGGTGTCAATGGAAGGCATGTTCCTCCTTTAGGTACACCTCTTCAGCCACTAACAAGCTAAACTCGAGGAGCCAATCTCCTAATAATTACTAAATTGCAGTAAGCCAAGTTCTCACTACCTGATAATTGAAAAGTTTATACATGTAACTAACTGTAACTTTCTGATGCACTGGTGCAGCAATATGGAAGAAGACGAAGCATGCAAGTAAAAGCAGGAGCAAAGAAATCAAAGGCTAACCATTTATTAATGCAGCTGTTGCAGAAGTTCTTCTCACAAGTCTTGCAATTGGCAACGCGCGCTGCCTTCTTCAACCCGCAGCGGTGACAAGTTCTTGGTACTTGCTTTGTCATACTCATCGAACGGGGAACAACCTAATGCCACACAATCGTCAGTAACAAGCATAGGCTCAAAACAGAACTAAATAACACATATCAAACTATCAACCGTGAACAATCAAAGATTAGCTCAGTGACCTTCACAGGACCAACAGGCAATGGCTCAGCATTCTTGGAACGATAGCACCGCCGAATCGGTGCAGGTATTTCTACACCAACCTTCGTTGTCACAGGCGACGCCAGTGCTGCAGGTCCACTGCTACCTGGAGATATCGTCATCAGTCCATTCGGGAGATCCCTGGTCTGCCGGTCACTTGTAGTTGCCTGAGGAGACGCCGGTGGATTAATGCTCTTCCTGCCCTTCCTCTTGTTCTTCTGCCTCTGGAGAGCAACAGCAAGGACCTCCCCATCCGCTGGCAGTTTCTTGCTCTTGTTGGCCTTCGCGTAGTGGTACTCGCAGAAGCTGACCGTTGGGAGAGCGCGGCCCGAGCAGCGCCACTTCTTCCCATCGCTGCGGCGGCACCGGAGGTGATCCGGAACTGGTGGTGGAGAGTCACCACGCTGCCCCGACTTCCGCCGGCGACGGCGTGAAGGCGCAGGAGTCTCCTCCTCGGCTTCATCATCCTCCGGAGCCGGGTCCGGAGTGACCGCTCGCTTACGGCGGCGACCACGTGAAGGAGGGGATGCCGGAGGAGGGGACTCCTCCGCAGCATCGCCTTCGGATTCGGAATCCTCCCCCGCGTCTTCATTCTCGCTGCCGATCTCGGCGGCTTCCTCCCCACTCTCGCCGTCGGTCTCGGCGCCCTCCTCTTCATCCTCGCCGCCAGACTCTTCCGCTTTCGCCTTCGGATCAGCACCTTTGGCATCTGCTTCGCGCTCGGAGCCAGTCTCGTCGCCTTCTTCATCCGAGGCATCCGAGGCGTCAGCTTCCGCCTCCGCCTGGGCGGCTGGCGCTTCAGCCTTGGCCTCGTCGGCTTTCGCTTCAGGCTCCGCGCCCATCTCCTCCGCCCCGTTCTCCCCGGCTTCCTCCTTGGCCTCCGCACCCTCCGCATCCATGGACTCCGCCTCGCTCCCGGACTCTTCCTCCTTCGAGTCCTCGCTCTCCGCGCCGGCCCCCTCCTCCTCCTCCATCTTCGCGTCCCCCGCCTCGACCTCGGACTCGACGGCTTCCTCCACGGGCTCCGGCTCGGGCTCCGCGGCCTTCGCCCTCGGCTTGCCCCTCCCCTTCCCCTTCCCCCTACCGCGGCGCGGCGGCATGGCGGCGGCGCCCGCGGGCTAGGGTTCCGGCGAGTCGGCGGGGTCGGGGATTGCGCTAGATCGGAGTGGGGGGAAGTGGTGCGCGTACTGGCTGGCTCGGGGACGGAGAGGGACAGAGGCGCGGTGTGCGGGTGGGGTTAAGAGGGTGTGCGCCGAGGTGGGGCCCGCTCCCTGACAGCGTCAGAGGGATATCGTCGGATGCGAAAGCTAAAAACGGGGCGGTTACCGCCGATTCGAAAGCGGGCAGGAAGTTATTCAAGGCCGAGGGGGGCTGCGCGGGGGGCGGCTCGGCCGCTGGATTGGGACTGGGTGGCTGGGATCGTACGATGTGCATTTATGGGAGATCTTTTCTCTTTGAGGAATCATTTATTTGTTATATGGGGGATTTTTATTCTCTTGTTTGAGGAGTCATTTATTGGGCGATTCAGGCGTGATCTGGACCGTGTTAAAGCTGGATCAAACGGTGGTACAGAGTAAACACTTTCCTGATTCGAATCCAACTTTTGGATGGGCCGTGATTTCGTGGAACCGGATTGGAAGCCCATTCCATTCAAAACGGAAGAGCCCATTGAATTGGGGCTTGTAGAGAAAAAAAAAAACCTGACAAACATGCTTGTTCCCACATTTACAGCGGCAGCGACGGGTGCACGCGCACTTCCGGCTGTGCATGGCTGCATGCTGAGCATGCAGTGCTTGTACACCACCGATGCTAGCCCAGCATCCTACAAGGTCTGCATGTTTTTGACTTTTTGTCTCCATCTCCTTCCATCATATATTTAATTTGCTGCCTCACACTTTGGCCTTTGGTTTGGCATGCAGTGGCTTCCCAGCTGTTTTTTTAAATGTTTCCCGGCTGTTTATAGGCAGGGAGTTATATGGATACCATGAAGTCATCACTCGTTGATTTTGCATGAGTTCTAGAGGGAATTAAGGGTTTATAGAGTGCCTTTTATGTTCTCCCTCCAAAGATTGTATCGTTGTCTGAATTTTCGTGTGGTGCTGAAATATGAATAACTCCATCCTCGTTTAGTCGTTTACGTGTTTTCTTTTTCTCGAATACGCAGGAGAGCTGCACATCATTTCATTAAGCAGAGAAAAGAGAGCTACAAAGCACGAACAAACAAAAACGAAAACAAACAAACGAAGCAAAAGAAAGAAGCAGGGGGAGGCCTGGAGCAACTACTCAGACAGCAAAACCCCAAGAGAGGAGGCACCAGCCTCAACCCAGAGTCTAGCCTCTAACACTATCCTTGCCAACACCGCCGAGACCGAAGCAGCGCGCCCCTCAAACAGCCTGGCGTTTTGTTCCTTCCAGATGTGCCAGCCGGTGATCATGAACAGACTGCTGACGCCCTTTCTCTTGTGCGGCACCTGCAAGGAGATGAGGCGCTCCCACCATTCCTGGAGCAAGAGGTCATCGTTGAACGAGCACACACAGCCGGCCCAGGCAAGGACGCGCCATCAAATCTCCTTCGCCATCGGGCAAGAGATCAGTAGGTGGAAAGCCGTCTCATTACTCTGATCGCACAGGAGGCAAGCATCGTGCGCAGTCAGGCCACGGCGTCACCGGCGATCCGCCGTCCAGATACGCTCCCGAGTGGCTGGCCAAAAAAAGATTTTAACTCGCAGCGGTGTACAAGTCTTCCAAATGCGGCCAGCTCCATAGAACTCATTGCGACCAATGTGCAGCGCGTGATAAGCTGATCGCACTGTAAACTGCCCTGAAGAAGTCCATCGCCATCTCACTGCCTCTATGTCCGGCATCAACTGGACCTGCTGCAACCGCGCCCACAAATATTCGACCACAGCGGTTACTGTCAGTCCTCCTGTTATGTCTCTCACCCACCGTCGCTGCGCTAGCGCCTGCGCAAGTCAGCCTTCTTCATCCGAGGCATCCGAGGCGTCAGCTTCCGCCTCCGCCTGGGCGGCTGGCGCTTCAGCCTTGGCCTCGTCGGCTTTCGCTTCAGGCTCCGCGCCCATCTCCTCCGCCCCGTTCTCCCCGGCTTCCTCCTTGGCCTCCGCACCCTCCGCATCCATGGACTCCGCCTCGCTCCCGGACTCTTCCTCCTTCGAGTCCTCGCTCTCCGCGCCGGCCCCCTCCTCCTCCTCCATCTTCGCGTCCCCCGCCTCGACCTCGGACTCGACGGCTTCCTCCACGGGCTCCGGCTCGGGCTCCGCGGCCTTCGCCCTCGGCTTGCCCCTCCCCTTCCCCTTCCCCCTACCGCGGCGCGGCGGCATGGCGGCGGCGGCCGCGGGCTAGGGTTCCGGCGAGTCGGCGGGGTCGGGGATTGCGCTAGATCGGAGTGGGGGGAAGTGGTGCGCGTACTGGCTGGCTCGGGGACGGAGAGGGACAGAGGCGCGGTGTGCGGGTGGGGTTAAGAGGGTGTGCGCCGAGGTGGGGCCCGCTCCCTGACAGCGTCAGAGGGATATCGTCGGATGCGAAAGCTAAAAACGGGGCGGTTACCGCCGATTCGAAAGCGGGCAGGAAGTTATTCAAGGCCGAGGGGGGCTGCGCGGGGGGCGGCTCGGCCGCTGGATTGGGACTGGGTGGCTGGGATCGTACGATGTGCATTTATGGGAGATCTTTTCTCTTTGAGGAATCATTTATTTGTTATATGGGGGATTTTTATTCTCTTGTTTGAGGAGTCATTTATTGGGCGATTCAGGCGTGATCTGGACCGTGTTAAAGCTGGATCAAACGGTGGTACAGAGTAAACACTTTCCTGATTCGAATCCAACTTTTGGATGGGCCGTGATTTCGTGGAACCGGATTGGAAGCCCATTCCATTCAAAACGGAAGAGCCCATTGAATTGGGGCTTGTAGAGAAAAAAAAAAACCTGACAAACATGCTTGTTCCCACATTTACAGCGGCAGCGACGGGTGCACGCGCACTTCCGGCTGTGCATGGCTGCATGCTGAGCATGCAGTGCTTGTACACCACCGATGCTAGCCCAGCATCCTACAAGGTCTGCATGTTTTTGACTTTTTGTCTCCATCTCCTTCCATCATATATTTAATTTGCTGCCTCACACTTTGGCCTTTGGTTTGGCATGCAGTGGCTTCCCAGCTGTTTTTTTAAATGTTTCCCGGCTGTTTATAGGCAGGGAGTTATATGGATACCATGAAGTCATCACTCGTTGATTTTGCATGAGTTCTAGAGGGAATTAAGGGTTTATAGAGTGCCTTTTATGTTCTCCCTCCAAAGATTGTATCGTTGTCTGAATTTTCGTGTGGTGCTGAAATATGAATAACTCCATCCTCGTTTAGTCGTTTACGTGTTTTCTTTTTCTCGAATACGCAGGAGAGCTGCACATCATTTCATTAAGCAGAGAAAAGAGAGCTACAAAGCACGAACAAACAAAAACGAAAACAAACAAACGAAGCAAAAGAAAGAAGCAGGGGGAGGCCTGGAGCAACTACTCAGACAGCAAAACCCCAAGAGAGGAGGCACCAGCCTCAACCCAGAGTCTAGCCTCTAACACTATCCTTGCCAACACCGCCGAGACCGAAGCAGCGCGCCCCTCAAACAGCCTGGCGTTTTGTTCCTTCCAGATGTGCCAGCCGGTGATCATGAACAGACTGCTGACGCCCTTTCTCTTGTGCGGCACCTGCAAGGAGATGAGGCGCTCCCACCATTCCTGGAGCAAGAGGTCATCGTTGAACGAGCACACACAGCCGGCCCAGGCAAGGACGCGCCATCAAATCTCCTTCGCCATCGGGCAAGAGATCAGTAGGTGGAAAGCCGTCTCATTACTCTGATCGCACAGGAGGCAAGCATCGTGCGCAGTCAGGCCACGGCGTCACCGGCGATCCGCCGTCCAGATACGCTCCCGAGTGGCTGGCCAAAAAAAGATTTTAACTCGCAGCGGTGTACAAGTCTTCCAAATGCGGCCAGCTCCATAGAACTCATTGCGACCAATGTGCAGCGCGTGATAAGCTGATCGCACTGTAAACTGCCCTGAAGAAGTCCATCGCCATCTCACTGCCTCTATGTCCGGCATCAACTGGACCTGCTGCAACCGCGCCCACAAATATTCGACCACAGCGGTTACTGTCAGTCCTCCTGTTATGTCTCTCACCCACCGTCGCTGCGCTAGCGCCTGCGCAAGTCAGCCTTCTTCATCCGAGGCATCCGAGGCGTCAGCTTCCGCCTCCGCCTGGGCGGCTGGCGCTTCAGCCTTGGCCTCGTCGGCTTTCGCTTCAGGCTCCGCGCCCATCTCCTCCGCCCCGTTCTCCCCGGCTTCCTCCTTGGCCTCCGCACCCTCCGCATCCATGGACTCCGCCTCGCTCCCGGACTCTTCCTCCTTCGAGTCCTCGCTCTCCGCGCCGGCCCCCTCCTCCTCCTCCATCTTCGCGTCCCCCGCCTCGACCTCGGACTCGACGGCTTCCTCCACGGGCTCCGGCTCGGGCTCCGCGGCCTTCGCCCTCGGCTTGCCCCTCCCCTTCCCCTTCCCCCTACCGCGGCGCGGCGGCATGGCGGCGGCGGCCGCGGGCTAGGGTTCCGGCGAGTCGGCGGGGTCGGGGATTGCGCTAGATCGGAGTGGGGGGAAGTGGTGCGCGTACTGGCTGGCTCGGGGACGGAGAGGGACAGAGGCGCGGTGTGCGGGTGGGGTTAAGAGGGTGTGCGCCGAGGTGGGGCCCGCTCCCTGACAGCGTCAGAGGGATATCGTCGGATGCGAAAGCTAAAAACGGGGCGGTTACCGCCGATTCGAAAGCGGGCAGGAAGTTATTCAAGGCCGAGGGGGGCTGCGCGGGGGGCGGCTCGGCCGCTGGATTGGGACTGGGTGGCTGGGATCGTACGATGTGCATTTATGGGAGATCTTTTCTCTTTGAGGAATCATTTATTTGTTATATGGGGGATTTTTATTCTCTTGTTTGAGGAGTCATTTATTGGGCGATTCAGGCGTGATCTGGACCGTGTTAAAGCTGGATCAAACGGTGGTACAGAGTAAACACTTTCCTGATTCGAATCCAACTTTTGGATGGGCCGTGATTTCGTGGAACCGGATTGGAAGCCCATTCCATTCAAAACGGAAGAGCCCATTGAATTGGGGCTTGTAGAGAAAAAAAAAAACCTGACAAACATGCTTGTTCCCACATTTACAGCGGCAGCGACGGGTGCACGCGCACTTCCGGCTGTGCATGGCTGCATGCTGAGCATGCAGTGCTTGTACACCACCGATGCTAGCCCAGCATCCTACAAGGTCTGCATGTTTTTGACTTTTTGTCTCCATCTCCTTCCATCATATATTTAATTTGCTGCCTCACACTTTGGCCTTTGGTTTGGCATGCAGTGGCTTCCCAGCTGTTTTTTTAAATGTTTCCCGGCTGTTTATAGGCAGGGAGTTATATGGATACCATGAAGTCATCACTCGTTGATTTTGCATGAGTTCTAGAGGGAATTAAGGGTTTATAGAGTGCCTTTTATGTTCTCCCTCCAAAGATTGTATCGTTGTCTGAATTTTCGTGTGGTGCTGAAATATGAATAACTCCATCCTCGTTTAGTCGTTTACGTGTTTTCTTTTTCTCGAATACGCAGGAGAGCTGCACATCATTTCATTAAGCAGAGAAAAGAGAGCTACAAAGCACGAACAAACAAAAACGAAAACAAACAAACGAAGCAAAAGAAAGAAGCAGGGGGAGGCCTGGAGCAACTACTCAGACAGCAAAACCCCAAGAGAGGAGGCACCAGCCTCAACCCAGAGTCTAGCCTCTAACACTATCCTTGCCAACACCGCCGAGACCGAAGCAGCGCGCCCCTCAAACAGCCTGGCGTTTTGTTCCTTCCAGATGTGCCAGCCGGTGATCATGAACAGACTGCTGACGCCCTTTCTCTTGTGCGGCACCTGCAAGGAGATGAGGCGCTCCCACCATTCCTGGAGCAAGAGGTCATCGTTGAACGAGCACACACAGCCGGCCCAGGCAAGGACGCGCCATCAAATCTCCTTCGCCATCGGGCAAGAGATCAGTAGGTGGAAAGCCGTCTCATTACTCTGATCGCACAGGAGGCAAGCATCGTGCGCAGTCAGGCCACGGCGTCACCGGCGATCCGCCGTCCAGATACGCTCCCGAGTGGCTGGCCAAAAAAAGATTTTAACTCGCAGCGGTGTACAAGTCTTCCAAATGCGGCCAGCTCCATAGAACTCATTGCGACCAATGTGCAGCGCGTGATAAGCTGATCGCACTGTAAACTGCCCTGAAGAAGTCCATCGCCATCTCACTGCCTCTATGTCCGGCATCAACTGGACCTGCTGCAACCGCGCCCACAAATATTCGACCACAGCGGTTACTGTCAGTCCTCCTGTTATGTCTCTCACCCACCGTCGCTGCGCTAGCGCCTGCGCAAGTCAGCCTTCTTCATCCGAGGCATCCGAGGCGTCAGCTTCCGCCTCCGCCTGGGCGGCTGGCGCTTCAGCCTTGGCCTCGTCGGCTTTCGCTTCAGGCTCCGCGCCCATCTCCTCCGCCCCGTTCTCCCCGGCTTCCTCCTTGGCCTCCGCACCCTCCGCATCCATGGACTCCGCCTCGCTCCCGGACTCTTCCTCCTTCGAGTCCTCGCTCTCCGCGCCGGCCCCCTCCTCCTCCTCCATCTTCGCGTCCCCCGCCTCGACCTCGGACTCGACGGCTTCCTCCACGGGCTCCGGCTCGGGCTCCGCGGCCTTCGCCCTCGGCTTGCCCCTCCCCTTCCCCTTCCCCCTACCGCGGCGCGGCGGCATGGCGGCGGCGGCCGCGGGCTAGGGTTCCGGCGAGTCGGCGGGGTCGGGGATTGCGCTAGATCGGAGTGGGGAAGTGGTGCGCTGCGTACTGGCTGGCTCGGGGGCGGAGAGGGACAGAGGCGCGGTGTGCGGGTGGGGTTAAGAGGGTGTGCGCCGAGGTGGGGCCCGCTCCCTGACAGCGTCAGAGGGATATCGGATGCGAAAGCGGGCAGGAAGTTATTCAAGGCCGAGGTATGCTGCGCGGGGGGGCGCCTCGGCCGCTGGATTGGGACTGGGTGGCTGGGATCGTACGATGTGCATTGATGGGGGATCTTTTCTCTTTGAGGAATCATTTATTTGTTATAGGGGAGATTTTTTTTTCTTGTTTGAGGAGTCATTTATGGGGCGATTCAGGCGTGATCTGGACCGTGTTAAAGCTGGAACAAACGGTGGAAGAGAGTAAAAGGTTTCCTGATTCGAATCCAACTTTTGGATGGGCCGTGATTTCGTGGAACCGGATCGGAAGCCCATTCCATTCAAAACGGAAGAGCCCATTGAATTGGACTTGTAGAGAAAAAAAAACCCTGACGTCCAGCCCAAAACATGCTTGTTCCCACATGACAGCGCCAGCGACGGGTGCAACGGTCACGCCATGCCGTGCTTGTTCACCACCGATCCTACAAGGCCTTCATGTTTTTGACTTTTTGTCTCCATCTCGGCATCTCCTTCCATCCTACTCACACTTTGGCCTTTGGTTTGGCATGCAGTGGCTTCCCAGCTGTTTTTTTAATGTTTCCCGGCTGTTTATAGGTAGGGAGTTACTCCGTATATGGATACCATTAAGTCATCACTCGTCGATTTTGCCTGAGTTCTGGCGGGAATTAAGGTTTTATAGAGTGCCTTTCATGTTCTCCATCCACAGATTGTATCGTTGTCTGAATTTTCGTGTGGTGCTGAAATATGAATAACTCCATCCTCGTTTAGTCGTTTACGTGTTTTCTTTTTCTCGAATACGCAGGAGAGCTGCACATCATTTCATTAAGCAGAGAAAAGAGAGCTACAAAGCACGAACAAACAAAAACGAAAACAAACAAACGAAGCAAAAGAAAGAAGCAGGGGGAGGCCTGGAGCAACTACTCAGACAGCAAAACCCCAAGAGAGGAGGCACCAGCCTCAACCCAGAGTCTAGCCTCTAACACTATCCTTGCCAACACCGCCGAGACCGAAGCAGCGCGCCCCTCAAACAGCCTGGCGTTTTGTTCCTTCCAGATGTGCCAGCCGGTGATCATGAACAGACTGCTGACGCCCTTTCTCTTGTGCGGCACCTGCAAGGAGATGAGGCGCTCCCACCATTCCTGGAGCAAGAGGTCATCGTTGAACGAGCACACACAGCCGGCCCAGGCAAGGACGCGCCATCAAATCTCCTTCGCCATCGGGCAAGAGATCAGTAGGTGGAAAGCCGTCTCATTACTCTGATCGCACAGGAGGCAAGCATCGTGCGCAGTCAGGCCACGGCGTCACCGGCGATCCGCCGTCCAGATACGCTCCCGAGTGGCTGGCCAAAAAAAGATTTTAACTCGCAGCGGTGTACAAGTCTTCCAAATGCGGCCAGCTCCATAGAACTCATTGCGACCAATGTGCAGCGCGTGATAAGCTGATCGCACTGTAAACTGCCCTGAAGAAGTCCATCGCCATCTCACTGCCTCTATGTCCGGCATCAACTGGACCTGCTGCAACCGCGCCCACAAATATTCGACCACAGCGGTTACTGTCAGTCCTCCTGTTATGTCTCTCACCCACCGTCGCTGCGCTAGCGCCTGCGCAAGTCATTTACGTGTTTTCTGCTGATTTTTTGCGCAACTCTACCCCTGAAGTTGTGATCTTCTTTTTTGAGTGGTATTTGGTTTACCATCCATCGCTGCAACAATTTCTCCTTTCCCGTTGTCCCGCACTCCCGCTACAGATCGCTTCGGAGAGTGAAACACTGAAACCCTGTTTGCTGTTAGCTACCCTCATTCCCACATTACATGATTTTTTTCTATGCGCTTGGTTACCTCCGTTAAATTGAGATCTTCTTGACCGGCAATTTGGTTCATCGGCAACCCCAGCATATATTGTTCTCCACCGGGGAATAACGAAATGTCTAGCAGCCAAACTGGCATGGCGGCGTCCGACGATGGTGGTTCGAGGTCACGAGAGACCTCGACAGGGCAGCGGGCAGCAGCTGAAGAGCGATCTCGGCGCGGTGCGTTCTGCACGTGGACGCGCTCAAAGACACGGCGAACTTCCGGTGGCGCGCGGTATGCGTGCACGCCGAAGGGCGCGGGGATGGCGCCGCCACCGCGCACCTGAGGACATGCTGGAACGCGCGCGGCGAGGGGTCGGTGGCGTGCCAATGCAAGCTACATAGGGGAGGTCAGCCGTGAGCACCCAGCGGAAATTTCTCCTTCTGGAGATCGCATCGGATTATGAAAATCAGTGTGGTGATGAGTACCTTTGTGCCCCGTTTATCTGAATTTTCGCAAGATTTTTGCGCATCCGTGGCGCCGTCAAATTGCAAATTCCAGGCATGTCGGGGTGGACGGTATTTCATTTACCGTCCACCCCCTATGTCCATTTCTCCTTTTTGTTCCTACTAGTTCCACAGATCACGTCTGATTCTGAATTTTGGTACAGTCGTGAGCGTCTTCGTGACCTGTTCACATGATTTTTCTCCAGATTTTAGGCCGTCAAATCGGGGCGCAAGGACGCTCTGGGCTTTCTCCTACGGCTGCGCGTGCTGACGGACCTCGCGGCGTGCTGTCTCGCCACGCCACGCGCGGCGCGGCGCGCTCCTCCCTCCCTCCGGTGTTGAGACCGCGCGCGCCGCCGCCCGCTGGTCACCTGCTGGCGTGTCCGGCGTGTCTCAGACATGTCCGTACAGTGGACGGTGGACATGACGTGGTCGCTGGACGCCGAGGGGGCGTGCATGGCGAGCTTGCGCAAAGGAGGTGGTGTTCACCTGTGTCTGCGTGCCCGGCCTGTTCATGGCCTCATGGACGATCTCGCCGTCGCACCCGCATCCCCGGGACACAAGCTAGCGTGACGGACTGCGCGTCGCGCACCAGCGGGAGACCACGGCGACGGTTTCCGCCACGGAACTGGCCGGGCACGGCGGAACGCCGTGCTCGCCGGAGTCGCCGCGCCTGCATGTTCTGCGTGCGTGCGAGGGATCGGCGCGCACCACGCCACGTCCTGAAGGCAGACGACATTAAATGGCTGATCCTAGGCGACTTCAACCTCATCTACCGGGCGAAAGACAAAAACAATCGCAACTTGAATGTTCGCCTAATGACCTCTTTCCGTCGAGCCCTGGACTTCTGTGGCCTCAAGGAGATAAAACTCCAAAATCGCAAATTCACTTGGAGCAATGAGCAGCGACAGCCAACTCTGATCCGACTTGACCGCGTTTTCTGCAATCAGAATTGGGACCTATCTTTTGACAGCTGTGTCCTACACGCCCTATCCTCGTCCCACTCGGATCACTGTCCACTCCTCCTCACACATCATGAGGGACCCCGTCGACCGGCACCTTTCAAGTTTGAGAACTTCTGGACCAAGCTCCCCGGATTCCAAGACGTAGTACGGGAAAGCTGGAGTGTCCTGACGCAACACACTGAACCCTTCCACAGACTTG
Organism: Echinochloa crus-galli; assembly: GCA_900205405.1. Lineage (NCBI taxonomy): Eukaryota > Viridiplantae > Streptophyta > Magnoliopsida > Poales > Poaceae > Echinochloa > Echinochloa crus-galli. The sequence continues at coordinate 1,796,402 of OAMR01000075.1, forward strand.
GTCACAAACTTCACGTAACCGCTTTGGCACTAAAATCCTGGAGCCGTTCACTAATCTCGGATGCAAGGCTCAAACACCATATGGCACAAGAAATCATCTTGCGACTGGACGAGGCACAAGACCTACGGGAGCTGTCCACGGCCGAATCTACCCTCCGGGCGAAGCTGAAAAAACGACTCACACAATGGCTGGTGATTGACAAGGCCAGGAAAAAGCAGAGCTCCAGAGTCGCCCACATAAGGAAGGGGATGCGAACACACGTTTTTCCATCTCCGGGCTAACGGCAGGCGCCGCAAAAACTTTATCCAGAGGCTACGCCACTGGGATACCTGGGCCTTCTCCCACCCTGATAAACACAGGTTAATCCAGGACCACTTTGAAAACATTATGGCGGCACCTGAAACCCGCACCTGTGACTTTCATTGGCCATCCCTGAATATTCAACGGCACAACCTCGCCATGCTTGATGACCCGTTCACAGAGGAGGAAATTTGGAAGGCAGTCCAACAGATGCCATCTGACAAAGCGCCAGGTCCTGACGGCTACACAATGCTTTTCTTTAAAAAGTGCTGGCAGATCATTAAAAATGATATCATTGCGGTCCTCAACTCGCTTCATAACTTACGCTGGCGAGACCTCGACCTCCTCAACAAGGCCAACATTGTCCTGCTTCCGGAAAAAGATGGGGCCGAGGACATACGCGATTATCGTCCTATCAGCCTCATTCACTCCATTGCCAAGATCATCACCAAGCTGTTAGCTCTCCGCCTTGCGCCACACATGCACTCCTTAATTTCGCCCTGTCAGAGTGCTTTTATTAAAAAACGGAGTATTCATGACAATTACATGTACGTTCGCAATTTAGCAAGACGATTTCATCGGAACAAGACCCCGGCACTCCTAATAAAATTAGACATTTCAAAAGCCTTTGACTCCGTGCGATGGGACTATCTCCTCTCTCTCATGCAGCGAATGGGATTCCCACCCAAATGGCTTAACTGGATTACGGCGCTTCTATCATCCTCTACCTCCCGTGTGCTCCTTAACGGCATCCCCCTAGACCCCATCCAACACGGCAGGGGGGTGCGGCAAGGCGACCCACTGTCCCCCTTTCTGTTTGTGCTTGCCATTGACCCCCTTCATCGCCTGCTCGAGATCGCGACTGAGCGTGGACTTCTTACCAAGCTCAACGGCAGGGTCGCGCGCTTCCGTGCGTCATTATACGCGGATGATGCGGCCATCTTCATTAAACCAACTGGAAAGGATGCTAAAAATCTGAAGGAGCTGCTGATTCGCTTTGGAGCAACCACGGGACTATGCACGAACATCCAGAAGACAAGCGTCACGCCCATCCGTTGCGACGGCATCGACCTTGACAGGATTTTGACCGACCTACCGCTCTCAAGGCTGCCTTTCCCAATCAAATATCTCGGCCTGCCGCTTACGACCAAACGTCTAAGGAAGTTGGATTTTCGCCCTCTGATAGATAAAGCGGCTGGGAAACTATCTACCTGGAACGGACAGAATCTCACCCAAGCAGGCCGCGTCACCCTCGTCAAATCTGTTTTGACTTCCCAGCCTGTGTACATGCTGTCTGTGTTGAAGCCATCTGCGGAAGCCTTGGAGGATATCGACAAAATCCGACGACGATTCCTATGGGCGGGTGACAAGGAGATCTCCAGTGGTAAATGTAAAGTTAACTGGACCAAAACAACGCTACCTAAGGACCTTGGTGGCCTCGGCGTTCTTCACCTTTCGAAATTTGCGAGGGCCCTACGCATATGCTGGCTTTGGCAGGAATGGACCGCCCCCGGAGAAAACTTGGATAGGCATGGCAGTGTCGTGCGACAACGTTGACAGACTCCTATTTGCAGCATGCACGACCATCAATTTAGGGGACGGACTTAAAACGCGTTTCTGGTCTGACGCATGGATACGGGGAAACCGTCCAAAAGATATCGCCCCGCAGCTTTTTATGAAGTCCAAGAAGAAGAATCGAACGGTATCGGACGCACTTCAACACGGAAATTGGATCCGGGACCTTGACCATTGGAACGGCTTCACCATCGAACACCTCCAGGAATTTGTCGCCCTGTGGTTTCTCGTCAAGGATATCCAGCTACAACCGAGCATTCATGACAGCATCACATGGAAGCTAACTGCGCACGGCCAATACACAGCAGCATCGGCATATAGGGCACAATTCCTCGGAGGCATACAGACACCCAGGAGTGCAACAATATGGGAAACTTGGGCACCACCTAGATGCAAATTCTTCGCGTGGCTGATACTACAGAACCGGGTTTGGACCTCAGACAGGCTAGCGCGCCGTGGTTGGGACCACAGCCCCACTTGCCCCCTCTGCCGCAGAGTAATGGAAACGGCACACCACTTACTAGCAAACTGCCGCTATACAAGGAGAATATGGTCACTAGTAGCCGTCTGGGTGGGACAACCACTTCTGGAACCGATGGAATGGGCTCACAGCAGGACGACCATCCAATGGTGGACCAACATCACGTCTATCCCCGGCACACCCAAAAAGGGCATCCGGACCCTCACTCTGCTCCTGAGCTGGGAAGTATGGAAAGAGCGCAACGCCAGAATTTTCCGACCTAAGGAATCCTCAGTGCTGTCACTTTTTGACCGAATCAAAGCAGAGGCTTCCTTATGGGTCACGGCAGGGGCCAAAGATCTTGCGGGCATCATTGCGCACTGCTAATCTTTTGTAAAGTTTTGTATAGCTTTTTCGGTCCTTGTAACTCCTCTTCTTTATCAATGAAATAGGCACTATCTTGTGCCCGTTCGTTCAAAAAAAAAAGACCTGAACTGCCAGCGCGGGAGCGCGAGGTGATGGCCCCGCGCACTTGAGGGCAGGCTGAGACGAGCTGTGCTTGATATAGCCCGGGCAAGGGATGGTTGGTATTTCATTTACCGACCACCCCAGCGGGAATTTCGCTTTTCTTTTCTCGCGCTAGAGATCACACCAGACTCTGAAATTTGGTACGATCTCGTGTAACCGCATTCCCCGTGTACTACGTGAATTTCCTCGTGATAAGCGCGATCCGAGCTGCCGAAGTTTCTCCTTTTCGTTTCTCGCTCCCACGATCGAATTGGATCCTGATTTTTCGCACGCTGATAAATATCTCCATGCTCCGTTCGCATGCATATTTTTCCTGTGATTTTTGCGCATGCGCACCGCCCAGCCATCAGACCGGGATTTCGTTAACGTGCAGCGTTCCTGTGACTTCCTGTACGTCCCGTGTACGCACGCCTCGCGCAGGCGCCTTTCGTCTACTCGCCCTCGTCCGCGACGCCGCAAATCCAGAGTATAGCCGCCACGCCAAACGTGTGTGATTGCGCAAAACACGACTGAGACGACGACTGCGTCGGCGCCAGGACAGATCCGGAGACCGCAGGACGCCGCCGCCGGCGAGAGGCAGCAGGCCGGGCGTCGCGCGATCTCGTCTTTGTTCGCCGTCACTCCTAGACCACGACGCGCCCTGCCGCGTCCGGGCTCGTGACCGCCGGCTTCACGCGCGCACGCGCATGCGCGGTGGCGACGCCGCTCCCGTTCCCGACGGCATGCGCGCGCGCGCCGGTGGGCTACTGACGTCTCTGCTGCCCCGTGCAGATCGATCTTCAGGCCAGCAGTAGAACGCTGATCAGCAGCCTCCTGGTACAATTGTACGTCTACATATGTCCTTGGCTTTAACTCTCGTATATTGCTCTTCGTGTTAATTCTGTTGGGTATTTGCGCTAGCTAGCCTGTGTAGTATGCCGTGGTGTTGCGACCGTCGATGCCGGTGGAGAGATCGACGAGGTGATCCTCGTCGGCCAGCCATATCGCAGTCTCTGTGGCCAGCCTTGTGATGTCTCTTTGGCATATAATTGTCAATCATGTAGGCCGTATTAGCTCTTCTGCAAGCACGAAACGTTTCATAAGCTTACCGATGTAATGGAGTTCATCTCCCACACACAGCAACAAACTAGTGCTACCTGTCCATCTGTATGACCCTTAATCCAGGCGAAGTGAAATCTTCAGTGCTATTCAATTGCTGTTTAATTTGTTGGTAATTTATGTCATGGATGTGGAAGGAAGCCACCTCTCTTAATTTCTGTGTTTCTTGTTCCAAACTTCTAATGAGGTGCTTTGGCTTGGGCCTTTTTGTTCCGAGTTCAGTGCTATTCAATTCTGGAGATTAAAATAAAACTATTGAATTGAGTCAGGGTGCGTGCCTGTCCCTTTCAACTAACGAGATCTAGTACTAAGATAATTTGTCCTATGTTTGCAACCATAACAATTTTGACAAAAATATCGAGTTATGGACTCTTTCTTCAAACATACAACTGCCTACAAAAAACAAGCTTTTAATAATGCTACAGAATTAAAGAAGTCCCAAGCAATTTTCCCCCATTATTTGCTATTTGTTCTCCCTTTCTTCCCTTCTGTTCCTTCTACACGTTTCTTTTTTTTCCTCCTTCCTCCATCCTTTCTGTATGTTGTTAACTCTGTTTGCTGTCTTTTCCTCATTGGCTTTCTATTTTGGTTATCCTCCTTTTTATATGACAACGAATTCGTTGCCATCTTTCATGTTACTTATCGTAAGTGGTCCCTTGTTTTCCTAGAGAAATCAGTTGTATGTCACCTTCATTTCTCATTCCCTTTGCCATGCGACTGGTATGGTGGACAATGGTACCTGTTTCTTGATCTATAGGGCCATCAAGTTGAACTGAGCATGCCTTCCAAGGACGAAGATCCCGAGTTTCCTACAACACAGGTTTGTGGTTTCCGCTCTGAATTTTGAAAAATGGTTATCTTGTTCAGTCGACAAGCTGTTTTTGGAATTACTCTTGCTAAGCATAGGTTCTGCAAACATGGAATTCTGACCACAGGGCAAACGTCTGGGCATATTTATCTGCTGGTTTCTTGGAAATGGGTGCCTCTTCGGATTCAACAGCATGCTGACTATGGAAGATTACTTTGTTTACATCTTCCCTGTATGTATGCAGTGTTCACCTACTGATTCAAGTATTCTGAAAACATGCTTAAAAAGTTTTAAAAAGGACCGCCGAAGGAGAAATGTTGTATCTCATGCTTTGGTGCTGTCCAAACGCAGGATTACCATCCAACTAGAGTTATAACTCTTGCCTATCTATTGTTCGTCCTCTGCACAACTGCAGTATACACATATCATGAGGCAAAGATAAACACCAGGGCTCGCACCTTGGTGGGGTACTCGCTGTTCTTGTTGAGCTCGTTTGCACTGATCATTATAAGCATGGCCTGTTTCTTGGCTGTTTTCGGTGTTTTCTTTACTTATGGCTGTGGATGAAGAACCCTAGAGCACTGATGTACATATTTCTCCTGGTTATTATGTAGCTGGATGTTGCAACTTCAGGAAGAGGTGGCACTGCAACCTTTGCTGGCGTGTGTACCATTGCTGCAGTATTTGGTATCGCAGAAGGTCATGCTGAAGGGGCGATGGCTGGGGATCTGTCTTTAATGTGCCCAGAGTTCATTCAGGTGACATCTCTTTTGCCAACAATAACAAGAGTGTTTCTAACACAAAGCACTAAGCCTGTCTAATTGGTTTGGATTTTCAGTCCTATTGGGCTGGTCTAGCTGCATCAGGTGTAATAACTTCAGCATTGAGGCTTTTGACAAAAGTGGCCTTTGAGAATTCTAGGGACGGCCTTCGCAAAGGAGCTAGTATGTTCTGACAATCAGAAGTAAGTTTGCCATATGAAACAATCAAAAATAAATATTCCTCAGATGTTACCTTTCTTTTATGCAGTGTTGTTTGCTTCAATATCGTGTTTCATTGAGCTCCTATGTGTTGTGATCTACACTTTTGTCTTCCCTAAGTTGCCAATCGTGAAGTTTTACCATTACAAAGCTGCTTCTGAGGGTTCTATGACGGTCAATGTTAACCTTGCCTCTGGGGGCCTTGACGGGAATTCAAATCCATCGGTATCTACCTGACTACTTATCTGAAGAGGTTACTAATATCTGCTACTGTAACATTTACATGGATGTTTCAGGCTGAAGGGGGCACTGTTTTTCCTGAACGTTTAAACAGCAAGCAGCTCTTACTGCAGAACCTGGGCTACGCATTGGACTTGTTCCTGATCTACACCCTGTCACTCTCGATTTTCCCAGGTTTTCTAGCCGAAGACACTGGATCACACAGCTTGGGTTCTTGGTACTACAAGATTCTGCACACCCAACACGTTGTTATCTCAGTTACAGTGTTGACTAGGGAGTGCACAAAATGTTCCTCATGCTCCTTTGTGGCAAAATGCCAAAATGTAGGTATGCGCTTATCTTGATCACGAGCTTCAATGCCTGGGACCTGGTCGGGAGATACCTGCCTCTTATCAACCGCATCAAGCTGACATCTCGGAAGGGGCTGTTAGTTGTGATCTGTTTACGGTTCCTGTTCGTTCCTGCTTTCTATTACACCGTGACGTACAGTGACCAGGGCTGGGTGATCATGCTGACATCGTTCCTTGGACTCAGCAATGGATATCTCACAGTCTGTGTCCTTACGGAGGCGCCCAAAGGCTACAAGGTTACTGTTTACTACTATCCTCTATAAGATATATGCTTGTCCTGCATCTTTTACTCAAGGTGTAAACGCTTGTTTACTTATGCAGGGGCCGGAGCAGAATGCTTTGGGAAACTTGCTCGTGCTATCCCTCTTGGTTGGCTTAACATTTGGGGATGTTCTTGATTGGCTATGGCTCATTGGCAAAGGGTGGTGACATCCCCGGTGACCATTTATGGACATTTCTGTGTATCGCCTAACTGTATCATTTTTCAAAATTATGTGCAGACATAAATTAAGTATTGTGTGGTGTCGCATAATCAGCAGGTAATGCTGCAGCGGCAATGGTGAATGGCCAATTAGAATTGCCATTTTATTTGCTCATCATTATCTTCATTTCATTGTACCAAATACTCATTGGTGCGCAGATTGTTTGAAATTTGAAACATCAGAAAACACTAGGCACCAAATTGAAACATCAGCAGATTCCAAAAAGTAACCATCAAGCTGCAGCAGTTGGGCAGATCCGGACACGACATCGCCGCATGATAATCAAAACCGAGTGAGCTTGAGACCCTTGGGTTGAGCCTCCAACCGGGACTAAAGGTCCTTGGGGCGTGGAGAAATGTCATCCGAGACTAATGCTGCATTAGTCCCGGATCCAAATCTATCATGGACAAATGTGTTGGGATGGAAAGTGTCAAGAAAAGTGAATTTATTGCGAGCGAAAATACCAAATGTATAAGCGACCACGGAGCTTATTGCATGTCACACTTAGAAGTTTTAAATTATTTTGAAACTTTGCACACCAATAGTACCAAACTATCGGTGAATTGTCCCAAAAGATGATATTCAAACAACTTTTGTAAAAAATTCATATGAAAAAATAAATTTCAGCCATCCTGAAATTTGTCCTCTAATGGCTGAAAATTTGTTTTTTTTTCATGTGAATTTTTACAAAAGTTGTTTGAATCTCAACTTTTGGGACAATTCACATCTAGTTGGTACTATTGTGTGTGTAAAAAGTTTCAAGATTTTTAAAACTTTTAAGTGCGACATGTAAGACTATTAAGATAAGCTCTGCGGTCGCTTATACATTCGGCAATGCATTTCTGGAATTGATTATATTTTTATACTCAGTAGTTGGATATGTTGTATCATCAACTGAACTTGGTATTATTGGGCAAAACACAGGGTTCTCGTTCGAATTCATTTTGATATTTCTGTTGTCATTTGGTCCATTTCCAGCTAAAGGGATGTCATCATGATAATCAAAACAATTTTTTTCTCTGTCTACACAACAACACTCCGGAATATCAAGATCATTCACGCAATAGTCTAAATCGGTAGCATTGACATGCCCCGATGATATACAGAACTGCTGGCATTTGGCAAGGGTGCACCCTGGCATCTGTTTGCAATTCACTACAAATTGAAAAAAAAAACAACGGTTAAAGTTGAACCAAGCTCTGATATGCAAAAATGTTAGATACATGCTAGTTCACATACCTACTATGGATATTGCATGGCTTTCTTGCACGACACTAATTGATAGGACCAACGCCATGATCGTGGTGGCGACCACGAGCAGAGATCTAGCATCCAAATTTTTGAGAAGTATCTTCATGGTAGAAGTTCTTTCAAACCACGGGTCTTATCCTTCGTTTGGATATAGCTTCCATAAGATGTTTCTTTGCTCAAGCTTATATACAAGTAGATGGTTTGATCAAATAGGGTAGATAATGAATTTCTCTCTATCATGCTTAATTAATCGGGAGTTATCTTTAGCTATCATTTATTTGATGCTTTGTAAAGTTATTTATTTAATGGCAGCTAATTAACTATGCTTTGATATGGTTGGCCATATCAAATAGTTGAGTCAGATATTGGGAGCAACTAGCAGTCCAGTATTGGTAGTTGATATTTTTCAATGTACTCTTATTTATCTATAGATGTAGTCACCATTATAGATGAAATTTTGCTTATCATCTTGAGAATATTCTCTTGGATGACTATATTGTAAATATTAAAAAAAATTCTGAAGCTGAAGTTAAGTAAACTTTTGTCAAATATGTTGCATGTAGGGTACTCTATAATGGTTGGGCAATATACCTTTGTTGTTTAGTTAGAGAGAGTATTAAAAAAACTTGGCCGGTGGGTAGTTAGAGAGAGTATTTTTAGAAAATATTTATGGCTCTCTCCAACGGCATGCCTAAAAACTGTATATCTAAAATAAATTGGTAATATCAAAATATTTTAGAGGTTTAACAGTAAAAACACAAGACACAAAAAATCTTATAATCATTGCATGTTTCTGCCATAAATGTTTTATCTGAAACTTAGAATGATTTGGGGAACTTGCTCGTGCTATCCCTCTTGGTTGGCTTAACATTTGGGTTTGTTCTTGATTGGCTATGGCTCATTGGCAAAGGGTGGTGAAATCCCAGACCATTTTTCAACATTTCTGTGTATCGCCTAATCGTATCTATTTTTCAGAACTATGTGCAAACATAACCTAAGTATTGTGTGGTGTCGCAAAATCAGCGGCTAATGTTGTAATGCAAACGGCCGATTAGAATTGCCATTTTATTTGCTAATCCGCTCGAAGCCTTGGAACTGGCTGTGCTACAAGTCTACAACAACTGAACGTTTTTCAGGCAGCTACTGCTCAACTGTTTTTCTTTTGAAAGATACTGCTCAACTGTTTTCGCATCACCCTATATTAGCCGTGTTTAGATGTTGGTTTTGGGTGCTTGAATTTGGGAGTATGATGTCACATCGTAATCATTGCGCCACTGTAGCATTTCGTTTGTATGTGCGAAAAATTGTCCAAAAATTTATTAATTAGGCTCAAAATGTTCGTCTCGCAGATTACAACAAAACTGTATAATTAGTTTTTGATTTTATCTACATTGAGTACTCCATGCATGTTATGACATTTTGATGTGATGGGAATCTTCTTTTTGCATAGTAAATTTGTGAGTAGAAATTCTGGATCTAACAGGGCCATTGTACGCTTGTTGGTGCCTGGACTGCTTGTAAATTGAAACATCAACAAACATTTCAAAGTGTAACCATCAAGCTGCAACAGTTGGCGAGATGGCGGCGGGAAGGCGTCAAAGAGATCTGCTTGCCCTGGAGCAGTGACCTTTGTTTGGTTGCCCGCACCTGCCCTCAGCCAGGCTCTCTGCATACGAGAAATGACCTTTGTTTGGTTGGCGTAGCTGCAGGGCCAGGCTCTGAGCATGCAAGGAGTGCCCTCGGGCTAGGCTCTGGAGGAACGCTGGAATCGAGCGTATCCCACGGGCCAGGCTCGCGCCATGCGCTGCGTGTGCGCATGGGCAAGCGTGCAGAGAGAAAAAGCGAATCGACTCTAGCAGATGCGAGCAACCAATCATCGTTTCTTTTTAGCCTGGCTGCGCGCAGACATCAACCAAACACAAGAGTACTGCATCCGGCAAACCTGGCTGACACGGGCCTGGGCGGCCGGTGCGAGCCAGGCCGTGGAGAGATGTGAACCAATCAGGCCCGTACGCCATCACCTGCAGCGCCGGCGAAGAGCTTCCGTTGCAGCAACTGCAGGGCCTGCCGGATCACAGCTATCAGATCCCGCCACCTCCCTCGTCCCGCTCACCTCCCATCCCAACCAAGCCATGCGGTGCGGCCACCGGGAGGGCGCGGACCGACGGCACCTCACCTGTAGGGCCGCTCGACTCCGCAGGCCTCTTCTGTACGGGCGCGGCTGATGTTGTAAGCGCAGAGGCGCAGAGCAGAGGCTTGGGGAGCAGGGTCTTGGTTCCGGTAGAATCCATTCTTCTTTTCCCCTCGCCCCAGTCCTGCCTCGCCCTCTCTGAACTCTGAAGTTTTGTCACATGTCTGAAATGAGGCAAAAACTTCAGATTCACACTTGCAGTTTCAGTTTCAGATTGGGCTTTCATCGTCCAATGGCTATTTAGCTACGGCCTACGGATGCAAATGGAAGGTACTCAACTGGTGGTGCAAAATCAAAGGGACTAGGAAACATGAGAATGGGTTCAGATTTCAGAGATGCACCTCTTCTTGTTGAACATGTAGGTATGCTGTTTGCGCTCTTCTCGAATGGGCAACTTGAAGACCCAACTGAGTTTCATTGTTATTCTCATTTCTCAGCCTATCACCAATTTTCTGGCCCTGAAGAATCGCTTTCGCTCAGTAACATATTTTCTTTTCAGACTGAGCTCATGTGACTGTGATCCCAGCTGGTGTTAATAACACGCGAGCCCATGACATATATAATATTTCCACGTGGTCTTAGGCGTGCAAACAACAACTTCTTATACCACCTAACCTGAGTGTGACATTTTTTTTCCTTTATTCCCCGTCCTAGTTTTTCTCTCTTCCCCATTTGTTCTATTGGTGTTTCCTATTGGCGTTTTTGGGTAGAGGTTTCTTCCCCCAGGTGCTCGATGGCCAGCTCTTCGTCTTACAGCCTAATCCCTGTGAGTACCCTCAGTTTCCCAAAGTAAATGGTTCAATCCCAACATTAGAAATGGTTACTCCGTATGCAGATCTAGTTGTACCAGTTTGACTCTTGGCTCTCTTCCTGCTGCTTGTGTTATTGATATATACGTCCATCAGAGTGAACTAACCGTGGTGTATGACGACGAAGACTCTGGAGCTGCTAAAACTCAGGTTCGTGCTAGGTGTCCTTTCTGAATAGATGTAGTATTTCTCACATGCTGAATATTGGTGTCTGGATCTCTGGAATGCTGGTAACAGGGAAAACATTGGGGCATCGTCATCTGCTGGCTTCTCGGAAATGGAAGTCTATTTGGGTTCAATGGGATGCTTACAATTGAAGATTACTATGTGTACCTCTTCCCGGTATGAATGTCTACATCACTGGTCCTTCCATCTGTTTTTTTTCCTAGCACACGAATTATTTTGCTAGTTCAAAAATATGTATCTTAACAAATTACGCCTTATGAATGCAGAAGTACCACCCAACAAGAATTATAACTCTCACCTATCAGCCCTTTGTCCTCATCACAACTGCCATATTCACGTATCATGAGGCAAACGTCAACACTAGGGTGCGCAACTTGGCAGGATACATGTTATTCTTCTTGAATTCATTTGGGGTGATCATTGTAAGTCCTGCTGATTACCACCTATTGGCACATACATGTTCTGAACCGCAGACACCTTATACCAAACTTCACATATTCTTGTCGGCGGTAGCTGGATGTTTTATCTTCAGGAGGTGGTGGAATTGGCCCATTCATTGGTGTATGTATTATTGCCGCTGCTTTTGGCATTGCAGATGGTCATGTTCAAGGTGGGATGACTGGTGATCTATCCCTAATGTGCCCGGAGTTCATCCAGGTACCCCATTATATATGATAATCATTACAAAGGCAATTCACTAGAATCATTTGGTCAGAATTTGCTTAATATAAACTTACTGCACTGTTTGGTATTTGGTATTTCCATTTTCAGTCCTTCTTTGCTGGCATAGCTGCATCAGGTGCAATAACCTCAGCACTGAGGTTCTTCACAAAGGCAATTTTTGAGAATTCCAGAGATGGCCTTCGCAAAGGAGCTAGTATGTTGTAACAACTAGAGTTGCATTTACTGTTTTATTGAAGACACAACTATTGATGCATCTGCACAAACTTCATAATTTGTGGCAGTGTTGTTCTCCTCAATCTCATGCTTCTTTGAGCTTCTATGTGTTCTGCTTTTTGCTTTCGTATTCCCGAAGTTGCCAATTGTGAAATTCTACCGTTCAAGAGCAGCCTCTGAGGGGTCCCTGACAGTCACTGCTGACCTAGCTGCTGGAGGTATCAAAAGTCAACCAAATCCATTGGTATGCACTTTGAGTAACAGAAACTCTTGTTTATATCGAAAAAGAATCTCGAAATGCTGAATTTCTGATGGGTTGATCAGGCAGAAGAAGGCCCTGCTCATACTGAACGATTAAGCAACAAGCAGTTGCTGCACCAGAATATGGACTATGCTCTGGACATCTTCTTGATCTATATCCTGACACTATCGATTTTTCCAGGGTTTTTGGCTGAAGACACTGGGTCACATAGCTTGGGTTCTTGGTATTAACCTACTTCAGTTTATTTATTTGTTCAGCTGACTATGTTCACCTCCCTTGTCATTGCAAAATCATGTATGCTATTGGTGATCAATTAGTGCTTTCATTTCACAATTCAGGTACGTGCTTGTCTTGATCGCGAGCTTTAATGTGTCTGACCTCATCGGAAGATACCTGCCTCTGATTGAGCAAATCAAGCTGACATCAAGGAAGGGGCTCCTGATTGCAGTCATCTCAAGGTTCCTGCTCATCCCTGCGTTCTACTTCGCTGCGAAGTACGGTGATCAGGGCTGGATGATAATGTTAACGTCCCTTCTTGGATTGAGCAATGGACATCTCACTGTCTGCGTCCTCACCGAGGCTCCCAAAGGCTACAAGGTTGGTTTGTGGACACTTCGAGCCACCGTGGATGTTTTCGATTGTGTTGCTGAAGGTATGTACATGCTTGTGTTTTGCAGGGGCCAGAACAAAATGCTTTAGGGAACCTGCTGGTGCTTTTCCTCTTGGCAGGCATATTTGCTGGCGCTGTTTCTGATTGGTTGTGGCTCATAGGCAAAGGGTGGTGAAGACATTTTTCTTTACCCAGGTGTATCCATGCAGACGAGCGGGTCGTGCAAATGCAACTGATATCTCGTTTTAGTAGTTCGCAGAAAAATAACTGTATTTTTTTCATCAGAAATCAATATGGATGCCTCATTCACATGGTATACAGTTGCTACAGTGGTAAACTAAATTTCTTGAGGATTCCATGCAAGCACATTGAACAGGGTGGGCTGTACGGTGGTCTCAAAATCTGAATTGTCCCTAAGGCTTATGGTTATGGAAACTTCCCCACTCAAATGAATATTCTTGAGCATGTCGGGTTGGGCCTGGGCTGAGCAGCAAAATCCAATTGCAGGCCTGTCTGTATTCGCTTTGTCCCAAGGCGCTGGTTCATCTCAAAAATATCCTGTCTGCATTGATCCAACGACACTTCAAAAAAATAGTGCAATGATTCAGCGAACTGTATTTCTTTTATCTCCAGGCCCGAAACTAAAAAAATTTAAAACACTCTTTTCTGTTCAAATTGGCAAGCATTTCATTAGAAAGAATAGAGTTTTACAAAACTAAACCTACCAGAAACCAAGTAACTATGGTTTCTTACAGAATCACGAAGGAGAAAAAACAGCATCAGCTAAAAATAGATGAAAACTAGCCAGAGTGATCAATTGAAGTACAAATAACATAATTATCACCAACTTCCTCTGGCTGACTTCAAAAGTGAATTATTATATTTTTTTATACCCATTAGTTGGATATATTGGATCGTTAACTTAACATGGTATTGGGTGAAACATGGGGCTCTCATTTAAATTCATTTTGATATTTCTTTTGTCATTTGGTCCATTTCCAGCTAAAAGGTTGTCATCATGGCAATCAAAACAAGTTTTTTTTCTATGTCTACACAACAACACTCCAGAATAGCTAGATTATTCACGCAATAATCTAAGTCGGTAGCATTGACGTGCCCCGATGATATACAGAACTGCTGGCATTTGCCAAGGGTGCACCCTGGCATCTGTTTGCAATTCACTGCAAAATGAAAAAACAATGGTTGGTGCAATTCACTAATGGTGCCCCCAGACTGCAATTCACTGTTGGCATTCCTGCATGTTCCGTCACATTTAACACTCCTAGAAAGCATTATTTTCTCCATTACTGACATGATTGGTATATTATGTTTGTTGTGCTCGGGACTTGACATAATTACCAATTTAATCTTTAGGTGGAATAGGACCAGAGATAAATGTGGAGCATTTTTCTGTACATGCATATACATTCTTCAATTTCCTTTCGTCCTAGAATCTTTTTTTCGATAATGGAAGTTTTTATTAAATATCAAGGGCATTACATCGAGTTGATACAATGTCTTGAAATACTCTACTTCTGCATCGTAGGAGGCACACAACCTAAAAAGAAGAAGAGAGAAAACCCAAAACACTTAAATGACAATCGATCCGTAGACTAGACCGCCACCCATATGCCCAGGTAAAGAACTCCTTGACCACCTACGCCAAATGTAGTGATGCCGTAATAACCAAATCCTGTGAGGCTGGCTTCTGTAATATGACCCATGTACGAAGTGTATAATCGAGTAGATAACCTGCAATGGAAAAGGGTTATGTTTATTCCCAAAAATAATATCATTTCTGCATAGCCATAACGACCAGCAAGGTAGCAGCCGCTCCTAGCAGAATTAGCGGTTTAAGTTCTTTTTCAATACCACATAGCCAACTCCCAAACATATTGGACACACTACGAGGTTGAGACAAACTAAAGCCGCATGAATCACAGACCACACTACTCGAGTAAAGCGACATTCGAAGAAAAGGTGTTTAATTGTTTCATCTTTGTGGCAGAAGCAACAAATCTTGCTTCCTTGCCACTTGCGCTTTGCTAAGTTATCTTTTGTTAGAATTACTCCTCTTTGCAAGTACCATATAAAGATCTTTATTTTCAAAGGGGTTTTTAATTTCCATATACGCTTGTTTAAGTTAGGTACATCACTATGAATCATTGCCAGGTAATAAGATTTCACTTAGAACCGTCCATTTGGATGAAGGTTCCATCGAAACTCACCGGGTTCCTGACTTAGCACAATGTTAGCAATACGTGGAGCCAGTTCGTCCTAGAATCTTGTAAGGTTGTAACCAACTGATTATTACCTGAGGTGAAAATATAACCAAATCGTATCCTTAAATAGAACCAGAAACACATATATATATGATGTGCAAGCTAGACACAGAGCCCATGCCATAGCCGACAATGCAGCTAATCATATGAGTATCTATGTTATTTTTGACCGTGAACATGGATAATATATTAGTTTTCAACACTTTGCATAGGTTATACATCTTCATCTATGAGTCTTAATTCTTATTTTCCAAGGTGGTCAAAGCTCTTTAAACACTTCCAAAATGAGTGGTTTTACTAGCCTTTACAAACTCAAGTAGTCCGGCTGCAAAGGATTGGCTCTCTCCCATACACCTGTTCTCTCATGATATTGTTTATACAATGCTTATAACATCCAATTAATCAGCCAAGTTCAAAGCAATGACAAATCTCTGGTCGCTCGGTGAATTGGTCTTAAAAACAGGTGACTCGAGAAGGACAAAATACACTATGACCATAACCCAAACCACTTGTTAAAACCCCCTTAAGATCCATGCCAATACACCATTACCACTTATGTAACACCCGCTCTCCAAAGTCGTACCGCACAACCCTTCTAAGGGGCATGCAAGCATACACATAGCATTTTGTTTACACTTTCATCCCCGCTTCGTGTAAAAGGGTTAACCTGAAGGTGTTGTAGCTGGAAAACAAGGGTTTATAAGTTGGCTCCACCACCTTGCTAAACTAAATATGTAAAAGCAAGCTACCCATCATAAAGTTCAAACTGGGCCATAGGGAATGACGACAATAATATTAAATCCTTACAGTAGGAATTTCTTGTTATTCAACCAGGCGGCCATCAAGGCCAGCCACGGTAGCAAAAATTAATTCCACCGTGCGATTACAGATTTACAGCTCTCGCAATTGGTCTAGTCCCATGTGTGTCATGCAAACAGTTATGCCCATATGTTTCCATGCAAGCACATTGAACAGGGTGGGCTGTACGGTGGTCTCAAAATCTGAATTGTCCCTAAGGCTTATGGTTATGGAAACTTCCCCACTCAAATGAATATTCTTGAGCATGTCGGGTTGGGCCTGGGCTGAGCAGCAAAATCCAATTGCAGGCCTGTCTGTATTCGCTTTGTCCCAAGGCGCTGGTTCATCTCAAAAATATCCTGTCTGCATTGATCCAACGACACTTCAAAAAAATAGTGCAATGATTCAGCGAACTGTATTTCTTTTATCTCCAGGCCCGAAACTAAAAAAATTTAAAACACTCTTTTTTTTTCAAAAACTCGCCTTGGCAAGCATTTCATTAGAAAGAATAGAGTTTTACAAAACTAAACCTACCTCAAACCAAGTAACTATGGTTTCTTACAGAATCACGAAGGAGAAAAAACAGCATCAGCTAAAAATAGACGAAAACTAGCCAGAGTGATCAATTGAAGTACAAATAACATAATTATCACCAACTTCCTCTGGCTGACTTCAAAAGTGAATTATTATATTTTTTTATACCCATTAGTTGGATATATTGGATCGTTAACTTAACATGGTATTGGGTGAAACATGGGGCGCTCATTTAAATTCATTTTGATATTTCTTTTGTCATTTGGTCCATTTCCAGCTAAAAGGTTGTCATCATGGACTCATGGTAATCAAAACAAGTTTTTTTTCTATGTCTACACAACAACACTCCAGAATAGCTAGATTATTCACGCAATAATCTAAGTCGGTAGTATTGACGTGCCCCGATGATATACAGGACTGCTGGCATTTGCCAAGGGTGCACCCTGGCATCTGTTTGCAATTCACTGCAAAATGAAAAAACAATGGTTGGTGCAATTCACTAATGGTGCCCCAAGACTGCAATTCACTGTTGGCATTCCTGCATGTTCCGTCACATTTAACACTCCTAGAAAGCATTATTTTCTCCATTACTGACATGATTGGTATATTATGTTTGTTGTGCTCGGGACTTGACATAATTACCAATTTAATCTTTAGGTGGAATAGGACCAGAGATAAATGTGGAGCATTTTTCTGTACATGCATATACATTCTTCAATTTCCTTTCGTCCTAGAATCTTTTTTTCGATAATGGAAGTTTTTATTAAATATCAAGGGCATTACATCGAGTTGATACAATGTCTTGAAATACTCTACTTCTTGAGTCTAAGTCGGCTGGTCCCCAGGAGCGAGTGTGGCGACGACGGTGAGGGCGGCAGCGAGGTGGGAGAGCAGGAACCATGGCGTGGCCATGGCAGCACAAGGACGCGGCTGGAACGAGTGGCTTTCTAGGGAGACGTGTAGTTGGACATGTGATTGTTCCTAGCGACTGAGAGCGAGACATGAGAGACAAGAAGAGCGGTCGATGCGACTACCATCTAGTCTAGGCGACATCGACGGAGAGAGAGAGCCGAATGGCAAGGCAGCAGCTGGTTGAAACCCAAAGAAAAGCCTACCGAGGCTTGGCATAAGTATAATGCTAATATAAGAAGGCTACTAGGAAAGTCAAAACTCAAAAAATCAGTATATATGGTGAGGGCCTGGTGGGGGCCTAGGCCCTTACTCATTGGGCCGCCGATCGGCATCGGGCGTGCGCTCGTGACTCATTTCGCATGCGGCAGCAACGCGGAAAGGAAGCAGGGTCGACTTTGGGCCATGGCCTGTAAAGGTGGCCATGTTGGGCTAGCTGGACAGACGTGAGAAAGGAGGTTCGCGGCTACTTGGTAAGGGGAGGTAGATGGAAAGGTGGGTTAGGCGTAGACGTGTAGTGCAGTGCAGAGTTAAGGACGCGGACTTGGATCAGCAGGTTCCACCGCGAGAAATCTTACCAACTAATCTAAAATGATTTCGCATGCATAGCGACCTTTACTACTTCCTTCATCCTAACTTATAGATCGTTTTGCCATTTTTATGTTCATAGTTTTCACTATGCATCTAGATATGATGTAGGTTTTGCCAGTCATATGTAGCGATATATAATAAAAACTATGAATCTAGAAAAATTAAAACAACATGGAGTACCAAGTGAAAAGGCCTCTAGCCCAGTGGTTAGAGCACCTGAATAGCACCATGCAAACCTATGTTCGACTCCCGTGGGAGCGAATTAACTTGGTTTGAAATAAAAATTATGAAAAATAGCTAGGAGCTTCCCCTACTGACTTCGGTCAAAAAACATAAAGTACCAAATAAAACTACTAATATGGTTACTATAAAAGCTGGAATGTTTTTCCTTTATCTAAAAATATGGTTACTAATATTAGTGTAAAAAAAACATGGAGTACCAAATAAAACTACTAATATGGTTACTACCATTGTGTAAAAGCTGGAATGGTTTTCCTTTATCTAAAAATATGGTTACTAATATTAGTGTTTCACGGTCTCTAGTCTAGTGTGGTTAGAGCACCCAGATGGGAGCGAATTAATTGAATTTGAAATAAAAAAAAATTGGTAGGGGCTTTCCCTCCCGACTTTGGTCAAATATTAGTGTTCCTTTTTTAAATGTAGTATTGATATATGCTATCAATCCTGAAAAACAATGAGAGGTAGGGGTGGGCATCCGGTCTATTCGGTCATTTCGGTTCGGTCTATTCGGTTTCGGTCATTTCGGGTTTTGGAAAAGTGAGGACCAAAGTTTTAGAAAATAAAATAGGAACCGAACCCGAATAGACCGATTATTTCAGTTCGGTCTATTCGGTCCACCGAATTACCCGAATTTTTATAGATATCCTTGTTACCTCTCAAAATTCTATGGTAGAAATTTAAATTCCCAACTAATTTCAAGTCTATGGATTTAAGGACTACTCAATGAAATCAAGTAACTAACAAGTTTATGAAAAAAATTTGAAATAGTTTAAAACACAAAGGTGTAACATTCATAGTCTAAATCAAAATACGTAAATATATTGAATTTCGGGTTATTCGGTCTATTCGGGTTATAGACCATAGGAACCGAAACCGAACCCGAACTTTAAATTATAAAATTATCTGGACCGAACCCGAAACCCGAAACCCGAAACCCGAATAGACAGACAATTTAGGTAATTTAGGTTCGGTTCGGTTCGGTTTTCGGGTTTCAGGTTTAAAGTGCCCACCCCTAATGAGAGGTGCTAGTGTGCCATCCGTAGGCGAGAAGACGGCTAACTGCAGGGCCGCATTCATGACGACTCCGCGGACGCAGCCAGCCAGGCATTAGTAGACACTAGACAGAGTGACAGACCCAGTTCCTTTGTCTACGGTGCAGGCAGGGAATTGGGGTTGGGGCTGCTTCAAGCTGAGATTCTCAGGCCAAGGCGATAGGAACGGTTCCTCTTCTCGCCGCGCATATGCACCTGTCCGAGGTACTACGTATGTGGCTTGCGCGTGGTACGTCGCTTCATCAACCATTTTTGAGTCTCAAGAATTCGCAATTCGCTTGTGTCAAGGCACCATGGTATAGCGGCCGCGAGTCCACTCCGTCGCACTCACAGTGGTAAGCTCGCTGCTCCAACGGCAGGACTGCAGCTGCAGGAGTTCAATTTCTTGATGAACAGCGCACGGTGCAGGCATGGTTCCTGAATTGAGACGCCACCCGTCGCTTTTGCAACAAAATCCTTTGGATGACACTACAAGAAGTCAAAAACTAGATCAGCCGATCAGGTATCACAGCCTTGTCAGTAGTAGTGCTGATTGATCTCCAAAAAAGTCCTGTCGGCATGGGCTCTAAGCAACACAGCAATCATGCAACGATTGGTGAGGCATGTGGCAGCATGCGATGCCCGGTTGTGCTGCATGGGTTGCTATTGCCCAATGGGAACGCGAGAGTTGCCCTGCATTGATTCAACGAACCTTCAAAAAATATTGCTACGATTCAACAAACTGTATTTCTTTTATCCCCAGGCTCGAGACTCAAAAGGTTAAAATACTTCCACTTGCCATACGGGACAAAATCGATGTGCGTCTTTTTTATCACCGTTCTTTCTTGCTCGAAGACCTGAGTCATGTGGATGTGATGCAATCCCATCTGCTGGAGTCAACATACGAAGAAAGAATCTGTATAATATACTTCCATGTGATGGCCTAGTTTAAACGGAGTATTTTCTGTTAGTTTGTCTAACCTGAATCAATCCTCCCCTCCTCTTCCTCCTTGTTATTTCTTTCCTAGTCTGCTCTTTGTTCCTTCTTTTGGTTCAGACTTCCTGGCCTTCTGCCTAGATATATGCTTCTCTAGCTTTTCTATGTTTGATGCACAGGTCCTCATCTTAGAGTGCCATCCCAGTAAGAAGTACTCTTTGTGTTCCAAGTGCTCAGCTTTCTGCGAATGTCTTTGTGTGATCCTTCTCCTAATACTTCTTTTTTATCCGTAGGGCCATCAAAGTGACTACAGAATATGGTATACGAAAAAGAAGGCCCTGCGCTTGCTGCAAATCAGGTTTGCGCCAGTTATGCTCAGTGAAATGGTTGTTGTAATTGTAATATCTTAACTCACTACAAGTTGGTTTCTGCAACAATGGTGTACTGATCATAGGGAAAACATTGGGGGATCTTCATATGCTGGCTTCTGGGAAATGGATGCCTCTTTGGGTTCAACAGCATGCTTACTATTGAAGATTACTACATATACCTTTTCCCGGTATGAACTGCATACAGTACTATTTTTCTCTTCTTACTTCTCCAACTATGTCGAAATTGCTGAGATAAAAGTGATTTCATGACTTCTGAATGCAGAAGTACCACCCCACTAGAGTTGTTACACTGACATATCAACCATTTGTCCTCGCCACAACCGCCATATTCACATATCATGAGGCAAAGGTCAACACTAGGTTGCGCAATTTGGCGGGATACACTCTTTTCTTCTTGAGCTCATTTGCAGCGATCATTGTAAGCTTAACTGATCGAATTCACATACTCTGGTTTGAATGGCTAAAACTCCATAGTATATAACATTTTCACTAATTTGTTCTCATACAGCTGGATGTTGCAACTTCTGGAAGAGGTGGAATTGCACCCTTTGTTGGCATATGTATCATTGCCGCTGTTTTTGGGTGCTGATGGTCATGTTCAAGGTGGGATGACAGGTGATCTATCTCTGATGTGCCCAGAGTTCATCCAGGTACCACATCAGAAGAATTTTTTTCCTTGGAAAGATTCAAGAAACACATTTTGATTCTTGACTTTCAGTGTAGCTTATTGGTTTATTTGTTTTATTATTTTCAGTCCTTCTTTGCTGGGCTAGCTGCATCAGGAGCGATAACCTCTGCATTGAGATTTGTAACAAAAGCAGCTTTTGAAAATTCCCGAGATGGACTTCGCAAAGGAGCTAGTATGTTAGAGACAACTATGGATAAATAAATATACATTTGCACCCTTGACCTGTTTCTGATATATTTACTTGCTTGACAATTTATGCAGTGCTCTTCTCCTCAATATCGTGCTTCTTTGAGCTGCTGTGTGTTCTGCTGTATGCTTTTATCTTCCCTAAGTTGCCAATTGTGAAGTACTATCGTTCAAAAGCAGCTTCAGAGGGATCTCTGACAGTCACTGCTGATATTGCAGCTGGTGGAATCCAAAACCGCCCAAATCCACCGGTACTATTTTAATTGGCAGAAGTTTTTCAGTCCACCGAAACTAAATTTTATATGAATTTTTCAGTCTGAAGAGGACCCTGGATGTGTTGAGCGTTTGAGCACCAAGCAGCTGCTACTGCAGAACATAGACTATGCATTGGACATGTTCCTTATCTACATATTGACTCTGTCCATCTTCCCAGGGTTTTTAGCCGAAGATACTGGTTCACACAGCTTGGGTTCTTGGTAGTTTCCTATCTGAATTTCTGTAACTGTTGATTGATAGGACCACGATGTTTGTGTTGCTATCAAAGAACAAAACATTTCACTCATACTACGTCACATCATTGTGCAGGTATGCACTTGTCTTGATCGCGAGCTATAACGTGTGGGATCTGATCGGAAGATACGTACCTCTGATTGAGCAAATCAAGCTGAGATCTCGGAAGGGCCTTCTAGGCGCTGTCATTTCACGGTTATTGCTCATCCCTGCATTCTACTACACTGCAAAGTATGGTGATCAGGGCTGGATGATCATGCTCACGTCAGTTCTCGGTTTGAGCAACGGATACCTTACCGTGTGCGTCCTCACTGAGGCTCCCAAAGGGTACAAGGTTAGCGTATAAATGCTCTGAGCTCACCATGGGAGAATCACTGACTCTATTTTATAACATCTGATCCGAGTTTTGTACTGTGCTCTGTGCTTGGTTGTGGTCTTGTGGATGCAGGGACCGGAACAAAACGCTTTGGGCAACTTGCTTGTGCTCTGCCTCTTGGGAGGCATCTTCTGCGGGGCCGTCCTCGATTGGGTGTGGCTCATAGGCAAAGGGTGGTGATCGGATTATGCAGCCTAGTGTTCCTCCTTGTCGTTGCCCTCCGGTGTGTGGTTGCAATCAAGCGCCAAGCAGCATTTGGATCATCTTCGCCGACGGTTTCACTTCCTGTACATTTCTCACGAGTTCAGTTCTGCTAAAAATGGGAAGGGAAGAAGTAATGTAAAGACAGTGTGCAGTTTCACTGATGTCCTTTGTGTCAATTTGTACATCTTTTCCACCCAGTTCTTTGCATCTCAAAGGATTCAGATTCTAAACAAATGTAAAGAGAGGCTTGAAACTGAACAGAGCATATGTACCTTTTGATGAGAAAGCTTTGATGATGCTTATTAAAGAGCGGCTCAGCTCCACTTATATGGAAAAAGAAGAAAATATGCCACGCTATCTGCCCCTGAAGCTGAAGGTACCTGATACAGTCAGTCATGCAGACGACGGCAAGTTGTCAGCATCGTTGATGGCATCGGCACGCCTCCTGGATTAGCTGCTGGTGCGTGCAAAATACAAATCCTTTGATCTCGACAGGGACCAGATGCCTAGCGCCTTGGCTTGGAACATGGTTCAGGCCCACATTCACGGGCATGGAACGAAAAATAATGCCACTTTTTTAGATTAGGAAACATCACATTCACAGGTTCACAGCGTTTGACTGCGAAAAGGCGTGCCGGGAAAGCTGCGACTTGGAAGGAGCGGATGACATAGAATGAGCGAAAATAAGTCCAAAGTGGCCGGCAAGGGAAAAAAAGGACACGATGAGAAACGTACCGGAGTATAGTCATGCAAGAGCACACTAAAGCTACTGTGATCAAGTACCACTCCCAACGGTTATCTTTTTTTCGTAACAGAACAATTAAAAAGCTAGCAAGTTCGAAAAAAAAAACTAGTAAGTTGAGTGAGTGGATCCCAGTTTTTCCAATGATGAGAACGGGACTGCGTTTGGCTGAGGATGAGATTAGCAGATTCCGGTCCCATCACGGCCGGCGTCGCTGCCCCCTCCAATATTAGGTCAAATCCAGCGGGGCCCTCGTCTCCTTTGCACACGATTCTCCCCCGTGCGCCGTGCAGCCATTGGCAATGGCAAGGGCTTTTTCCGCTTCTTTATGGGGAAAAAAACGGGAGAGTTTTTCTTAGAGAAAACATATACCTTTCTTTAGGCAACTAGATAGATATTATAGATGCCATTATCCCTTAGCAAATGAAACAAAAAAAGATACGGCTAGGAGATATAAGATCCCCACCGTGTCCTCTTGTATCTGCCATCTCCTGTTTTAAAACTCGATGGATTTTGGCTGGCTCCATGTTTAGCACGGCGCGGCGCCTTTTTTATTTTATAATTTATAAAATCTAAAATAAATCAACGAGCTGACACGGACCCATGTCACCGTCACGCCAAGGCCAGGATTTTCCTTTCTGGCACGAGCGTTGACGCCCCGCGCGCGTGGCCGTGGGGACGGTGTGAACGCCGCCCGATTTGCTCCAAAGTCCAACCCCATCCCCTTCATCCCCGATGGCATCCCGTCCGGGCCATCGAACGAACAACCGCGGGCCGCGCCCCCGAGCCAAACGAACGGTGGGGTTTGGGCGCTGCGCCGGCCGGTGAGTGCGCTAGTTCCTCCTCCCGTCCCGCCTCCTCCATCCCCTGCTCCCTGGCGCTCCTCCTACTCTTGAGACGTGCGGTCCTGGTGGTCGTCGCTGCGGCCGATTCGTTCCGGGGTTGGGGTGCGGTGCGAGCCTGTTTGGTGTCTTTCCATCCGGGGTCATGGGCGCGCGCTTGAAGAGATCGATCTGCTTTCCCCCCTACTGATTACTGAACACTTCAGTAGCATGATCTTTCGGGTTTGACGACGCGAGACTGATTTGGTGACGTTATTTGGCACTTTTTTTCTCTGCTTCGGTTCTGTGGGTAGGTAGCAGCAGTGAGTAGAATGGGTGTCTTGCACGTCTGAGACTTCCAGCGCCAGACGCATGTGCCTGGTTTACCTCCCCTTTTCGGGGAGGCACCATGGCCATGGCTAGTTACAGTTATCGCGGTGTCATGATATCGTCTGGATGTGGAGGAATTGGGTTCGATTTTGTCTTTTCCTCCTTTGGACTCGACGAAATTGGTAATCCTACTTCTGAAATTATCTGTGTCTCTAGATGACAGCCTTGCTCTGATGATCTTAGTTATGTTGCCAGGCATAATTGGGAAACTTTTCTTTCCATACTTTGCGTCCTTATCTTACAGACAGAATCCGAGTGTAATTATTGAGTGATTTCCGTTCTTGATGTCTGAGTCCAAATTACATGTCTGAGTTTTTTTCTTTTATAGGCGCAGGTGAATATACATAGTTACCATGGGCATGGAAGTAGCAGGTGCAGAGGCACCTCAAGTCAAGGTACCTTTGCTTCTTCTGTTCTGCAAGTTCAGTTTTGTGTTGTCAACTGCAAGTTAACTGTTCTGACGATGTTCTGTGTCTGGCTCTGAAATTGGCAGGGGAAGTTCATTGGTATACTTGTCTGCTGGCTTTTGGGGAATGGAAGCCTTTTCGCGTGGAACAGTATGCTCACAATTGAAGATTACTACGCCCATATCTTCCCGGTACATGCTTCTGAAACTCAGTTGATGGTTGGAGTATGTTCCATGTTCAGCATAATGTAGTAGCAGCAAACTTGAAATTGAGAAACATGGAGGGTGGCCTCCCTGATTTATCTTGGTTCTTGGGGTGAACATTGCTTCTAAACTCAGTTAACATTTGAATACTGAAATGTCCTATGGCTCCACTCAGTGATATGTTAATTTCATTTCTACTGATATGGTTTATCACTTTTGTTCTCAGTTCAGTCCATTATTTTTATGGTTAGTTAGAAGTTAAAATTAGTCCTTTACTTGTTTACTCGTTGCAGTATTTGATTCATGCATTCAAATTGGTAATAGATATGTAATGATTGCAGGATTACCACCCAACAAGAGTCCTCTCACTAGCTTACCAACCTTTTGCCTTTGGAATAACCCTCATCATGACATACTATGAAGCGAAGATGAACACAAGACGAAGGAATTTAGCAGGATTTTCCCTTTTCTTCCTCGGCTCTTTTGCATTGATAATTGTAAGTGCATTGCCTTTAAAAAATAGAGAAAGAGGAGAGTACAGGTTAATGTTCCAGCACATCAGCTCATGTAATCACGTCTGTTGTTCTAGCTGGATGTTGCTACTAAAGGAAAGGGCGGGCTTGGAGTGTTCATTGGTGTATGCATAGTCAGCGCCATATTTGGGACAGCTGATGCGAATTGTCAAGGCGCATTGGTTGGCGACCTTTCCCTAATGTGCCCAGAGTTCATTCAGGTAACATCCCACATTGTCTCTTTTCAGTCTTTTGTGGTGCTTCATGGTTTTTATTTAGGTTTCAGAGGCCATATTTCATTATTTGTAATGTGCTTTGAGTTTACAGTCCTTCATGGCGGGCTTGGCTGCATCTGGGGTTCTAACATCAGCCTTAAGATTAATTACCAAAGCAGCATTTGAGAGCTCGAAAGATGGTCTTCGCATTGGAGCTAGTAAGTCCGAATTTTGTGAGACATTTGCAGATTTAGTTGTTAATTCATTTTTTTGTTTGAAAATTAATACTTTTCATGATGTTTCCAAAATAAAACTGTTTGAATTCTAAAGAAAATGTGGGGAATTGAAAAGGATGATCTGCACCATGAGGTTATACTAGGTGTAGATCTGTGCATTTTAGGTATTTTTTTGTCTAGAATTAATTGCTATGACAACTAGAACTATGAATTTGCATTTGTTTTGACCAAGAAGCAGAAGCATATTTACTTTCATTTGCTGGATTGTCTTTCAAAATAGGATTTTTTATGTTGGGCCATGGGCCCCGTTTCAATCTTGTCTACATTTATCAACAGATCATGATTTTTATTTGTCAAATAACCTGTCCTTCATTAATTGGTGCAGTACTGTTCTTTTCGATCACTTGCCTGTTCGAGCTGGTGTGCCTCCTCTTATACACGTTCGTCTTCGCCAAACTACCCATCGTGAAGTACTACCGCTCGAAGGCAGCTGCTGAAGGTAGCAAGACTGTTGCCAGCGACCTCGCTGCTGCAGGGATCAGCGCTGAACAGTCACAAGTATGCAGACCCCTCTGACAGATACCAAATGGTTATGTGTTTCCCTGCGGTCTTTTTGCCATTCGAGATCAAATGCTGATGGTATAGAGTCCGTGAATCGTGCAGGTCGAGGAGGATCCTCTAAAATACGAGCGCCTGACCACAAAACAGCTAGTGAAGGAGAACATTGACTACTTGTTCGATATGTACCTGATATACGTCCTGACGCTGTCGATCTTCCCGGGATTTTTGTCTGAAGATACCGGAGAACACAGCCTGGGAACATGGTGAAGTTTCTTTCTTCAATGCATTCAAGATCCTGCAAATCACTTGCATCAACGCATCCAACTCGATGATTTGGTGTCC
The DNA here is from genome assembly GCA_900205405.1 of Echinochloa crus-galli. NCBI lineage: Eukaryota > Viridiplantae > Streptophyta > Magnoliopsida > Poales > Poaceae > Echinochloa > Echinochloa crus-galli. The sequence continues at coordinate 1,823,536 of OAMR01000075.1, forward strand.
GAACTCTGAAGTGCCTCCATTTCTGATGAAAATTGATGCAGGTACGCGCTTGTACTGATCGCGATGTACAACGTGTGGGACCTTATCGGGAGGTACGTGCCTCTTATCCCATGCCTCAAGATGACGTCCCGGAAGGGCATAATGGCGGCGGTCCTGGCGCGGTTCCTGTTCATCCCGGCCTTCTACTTCACGGCCAACTACGGCGACCAGGGTTACATGATCTTGCTGACCTCTCTCCTAGGGCTCACCAACGGGTACCTCACCGTGTGCGTGCTCATGGAGGCACCCAATGGGTACAAGGGCCCCGAGCAGAACGCCCTCGGGAACGTGCTCGTCGTCTGCCTCCTCGGCGGTATCTTCTCCGGCGTCGTGCTCGACTGGCTGTGGCTCATTGGCAAGGGCTGGTGATTCAGTGTGATGTGCGTGGATCAATTAGATTTTGGTTTAGATCGTTTCTCCCCACTCTGGCAGTCTGGCCTGCTCTGTAGGTAATAGTCAAGAACATGGATGGTAATTTGGCTCCATTTGAAATTCTCTTTCAAGTGCAATCAACAGTTGCGTTTCCAACCTTTGAATGTTGTATTGGTTGGAAATAATATATTTGAAGTGAAACATGATCGGAGTTGGTCCAAAATTCAGCACCACGTTTCGTTCACGTCATCAGATGGTCCAGAGTCATCAGATCCAAAAACAGAAGCTAATATCCTCATTTGGTTTACAGCGCGGAAACGACCAGTAGATAGATGTTTAAAATCAGAAAACCGTCCTAAAAGACCAATTCAAAATTTCAAACACTTTGGCCACCTTGCCAAAATTATGTCAGTACAATTGAAAAAGAAATATTGCCTTGTGGAGAAAAACAGAACTTCTGAAAGTAGCATATTGCCTTGTGGAGAAAAACAGAACTTCTGAAAGTAGCATAAACATTGACCAGTTTATTTCATTTTTTGTTCGAATATTTATAGAAGAGTGGCATCACTCAAAATAATATTAGTAGACAACTTCATAAGGCAACAAATAATTGCAGCCATTTAGAACAACTTCGCCTTTCCAAGCTTCATCAATCCAGTTTCCCTGGTAAAAATACTGCTGTACCACCGATCTATGCAACATATTGTTTAACATGAAGCTACATCTTGTTCATGTCATACAGAATCGGAAGCAATGACAAATATACAGATAACCTCAAATTCTAAGCCCCCTCGCAGAAGTATTCTGGTACTAGAACATCAGTAGGACTGCAGCAGTACAGCCTCATGAAAATCCAAATGAACATAGTAATTTTGCAATACAACAGCCTCGGATGATTACATCACTGTGGAAAGAGAAGTTTAAAGTTCTCAGATAGAGCAGTAAAAGTGGCCAAAGAGCACTCTTGTACTTCCAACAGATGAGTGTTATTTCTGAAATAGGGCAGAAAGCTCCCCTTTTTCAGCCATGGATGAAATAATATCGCAGCCTCCCACGAGCTCCCCTCCAACAAAAAGCTGAGGAAACGTTGGCCAGTTGCTGTACGTCTTCAGGGATTCTCTTAGCCCATGGTTGTGTTCCTCATCAAGCACATCAACCGTTACAAAATCCACTCCATGTGCTTCCAAGATACCCACCACCCTTTGTGAGAATCCACACTGGGGAGCACTCCTTGATCCTTTGATGAAGGCTACCACTTTGTTCTCCTTCACCAGACGATCTATCAGCTGTTCTAGTGGAACAGTCAGCTGAACATGGCGACCAGGTGTCAACCGCAAGTCCGGAGGCCTCTGTGGGGCACCAACCCAGGTGGAGTTTCCGGCAACATTCCCTGGTGGCGCCTTGCCTGTCGATTTTATATGTTCTTCCATCCATGATTTCCAGGCATTAGTGAGGACTGCTTTATCTGGTGTCTCTTCATCTGCTACTGCAACCTGCACATGCCACAATGTTAGGCAATCATATATTCAAGTGATAAACCAAGAAAGAGATCATATGAAAAAAAAGGAATTACGTGTCCTTATTGACAGATTTATCTTATGCAGAATAGGGATGTACTGGTAAATAAAAAAGCAACAAAGTATTCAGAAGTGCTGTTATAAGAACTTGACGAGGGGGTCGGTGGACAGGACAGGGTAGAACAACCAGTAGCTAAACCTTTGAGCAGAATTCATGCTACTTCAGCAGCTTTTTGCATTATAAATATCATATCAAGAATCAAGACATCTTTAGATTCATGATTCCCTCTATGGTATCCATGATCAAATTTTGCATGACCCAGCCCCATGATCAGTTAAAAACAAACCAATGGTACAAGTAATCAGAAACTATATATATGTTCACAAACCTGGTATAAAGAAGGGCCCTGTAACAAACATAAAAATCACGTCCACTGTCCTAACACAAACTGCAATGTATGCACTCTACTATATCAAGTGCATTGCAAGTATTGCAGTTCATCAATCGCAATGAAGGCCATGTCTCCCTTTAGGAGCTTGCGGATGCCTATTGAAGACATAAGCAGGTTCCATCTCGTCGTGAACGGGGAAAATGAAGTGGCTAAGGATATCGAATGGAAAATGCTTTCTAAAATCAAGTAACATGTGCATCAAGCCATGGGAATGATGATGATACATGCATCAGCCATTATTTTGGATTGAGAGAGAAATCAAGTAGACAAGAATACTATTTTTTTTTCCAAAGTATGAAGTACGAAAAAGATATGTCCATTTCCGTGTGGTGACAAAAGTACTCGGGCTAATACAGCTCCTTGAAGTGGAGCCAGATCAGTATGCAATCCAAATTAACACTATCCGAAGCTCACACACAAATCTATCTGTTCCAAGCCGAGGATAAATGGGGGAAAAGGAAAACTAATCCAATCCTATACATATGGTAGGAGTGTATCGTTTACTACCTACATAGGAGCATGAGAGTACTGTGATTGGTAGGTGTAGCCGTGTAGGTTACCTTGACGGAGGCGCAGAGGTCGGCGGGGACCTTCCGGCGGTGGCCCTCGAGGCTGGCCCTGACGTTGCGCGAAATCCCGACGAACTGCAGTTCCCCGGCGGCGTCGTAGACGCCATAGACCCCGGGCTTGGGGGGCAGGGCGTCCTCGTTGAGCAGTGGCTGGGTGGGCTCCGGAGGGATGGGCAGGGGGGACGCCTCGGACAGCTTCTTGAAGGCGGCGACGGCGAGGGGGCGGGGGGCACCGCGGCTGCGGAGAGGGAAGCGGAGGGTGGTGGAGGAGAAGGAAGAGGCGGTGGCGACGGGGGCGGAGCGGAGGGGGAAGGCGAGGCGGAGAGAAGCAGCGGTGGAGGACGCCATGGATGATGCTGCGGCGAGTGGGTGAACTGGTGATCGAGGAATAAAGGCATAAAGCCTACAGCGACTGGCCCGTATAATTTATTTATTTTTCCGACGATACAGCCCATGTAATATCATTGAAGCAGGCCCATTCGGTTCCGCTCCCCATTGGTCAGGCCCATGATGCGGTAAGGGGCCCAAGAAGACTCGAGCGCGGTGCGGGGAGGCGGCGGCGAGGCCTTGTGCGGGTGGTGCCTGGAGGACTAGAGGGTTTGCGCACCGGCGGCGTGGAACAGCCGGGGCGATCGAAAAAGTGGCAGCATCTTTAGTTGCCAAGGGCATGACGGCACTGTTTGGCTGGCTGAACTCTGCTCGACGGCTCAACCAGAGGGTGCCAATGTTCCATCCATCAGGCATCAGCTAATCAGCTTCCGTGCGTCCCCGTTCTCTGCGCCCTCTCGACGACCAAGGATGATCTGCACTGATGCTCACGTCCCCGGCACGGCGCGTGTACGGCCGGCGGGCGGCGGCGCCAGACTCGGCTCATCGGCAGTGCAGACCTCCCTGTTCGGCCCCAGTTGACGCACGGAAGCTTTCGAGAACAGTTGGCAACGACCAGCGTCATCCCCTCTGACAGTCTGACGGCGCCGCCGCCGGTTTCTGCTCCCTGGCTGCGCCGCCAGGGCCATTCGTCATCCAGGTTACTGGCTTCCGCCTCTATCTAATCCGCCGCACACTGCTCTCTCCCTGGGCGCAGGCTTCGTTCGGGGGAATTTTTCTCCAGTTTCGGTAGGATCTCTCGCTTACGACCTGCGACCGCGACAGCCGACAGGCGGATTTGCAGGACTCGTTCCGCCCGCAGGAGTCGCTGGTCATATGTTCTTCCATCCATGATTTCCAGGCATTAGTGAGGACTGCTTTATCTGGTGTCTCTTCATCTGCTACTGCAACCTGCACATGCCACAATGTTAGGCAATCATATATTCAAGTGATAAACCAAGAAAGAGATCATATGAAAAAAAAGGAATTACGTGTCCTTATTGACAGATTTATCTTATGCAGAATAGGGATGTACTGGTAAATAAAAAAGCAACAAAGTATTCAGAAGTGCTGTTATAAGAACTTGACGAGGGGGTCGGTGGACAGGACAGGGTAGAACAACCAGTAGCTAAACCTTTGAGCAGAATTCATGCTACTTCAGCAGCTTTTTGCATTATAAATATCATATCAAGACATAAGCAGGTTCCATCTCGTCGTGAACGGGGAAAATGAAGTGGCTAAGGATATCGAATGGAAAATGCTTTCTAAAATCAAGTAACATGTGCATCAAGCCATGGGAATGATGATGATACATGCATCAGCCATTATTTTGGATTGAGAGAGAAATCAAGTAGACAAGAATACTATTTTTTTTTCCAAAGTATGAAGTACGAAAAAGATATGTCCATTTCCGTGTGGTGACAAAAGTACTCGGGCTAATACAGCTCCTTGAAGTGGAGCCAGATCAGTATGCAATCCAAATTAACACTATCCGAAGCTCACACACAAATCTATCTGTTCCAAGCCGAGGATAAATGGGGGAAAAGGAAAACTAATCCAATCCTATACATATGGTAGAGCGTACTGCTTACTACATAGGAGCATGGCAGTACTGTGATTGATACTATAGGTACCTTGACGGAGGCGCAGAGGTCGGCGGGGACCTTCCGGCGGTGGCCCTCGAGGCTGGCCCTGACGTTGCGCGAAATCCCGACGAACTGCAGTTCCCCGGCGGCGTCGTAGACGCCATAGACCCCGGGCTTGGGGGGCAGGGCGTCCTCGTTGAGCAGTGGCTGGGTGGGCTCCGGAGGGATGGGCAGGGGGGACGCCTCGGACAGCTTCTTGAAGGCGGCTACGGCGAGGGGGCGGGGGCGCCCCGGCGGCGGAGCGGGAAGCGGAGGGTAGTGGAGGAGAAGGAAGAGGCGGTGGCGGCGGGGGCGGAGCGGAGGGGGAAGGCGAGGCGGAGAGAAGCAGCGGTGGAGGACGCCATGGATGATGCTGCGGCGAGTGGGTGAACTGGTGATCGAGGAATAAAGGCATAAAGCCTACAGCGACTGGCCCGTATAATTTATTTATTTTTCCGACGATACAGCCCATGTAATATCATTGAAGCAGGCCCATTCGGTTCCGCTCCCCATTGGTCAGGCCCATGATGCGGTAAGGGGCCCAAGAAGACTCGAGCGCGGTGCGGGGAGGCGGCGGCGAGGCCTTGTGCGGGTGGTGCCTGGAGGACTAGAGGGTTTGCGCACCGGCGGCGTGGAACAGCCGGGGCGATCGAAAAAGTGGCAGCATCTTTAGTTGCCAAGGGCATGACGGCACTGTTTGGCTGGCTGAACTCTGCTCGACGGCTCAACCAGAGGGTGCCAATGTTCCATCCATCAGGCATCAGCTAATCAGCTTCCGTGCGTCCCCGTTCTCTGCGCCCTCTCGACGACCAAGGATGATCTGCACTGATGCTCACGTCCCGGCACGACGCGTGTACTGCCGGCGGGCGGCGGCACCAGACTCGGCTCATCGGCAGTGCAGACCTCCCTGTTCGGCCCCAGTTGACGCACGGAAGCTTTCGAGAACAGTTGGCAACGACCAGCGTCATCCCCTCTGACAGTCTGACGGCGCCGCCGCCGGTTTCTGCTCCCTGGCTGCGCCGCCAGGGCCATTCGTCATCCAGGTTACTGGCTTCCGCCTCTATCTAATCCGCCGCACACTGCTCTCTCCCTGGGCGCAGGCTTCGTTCGGGGGAATTTTTCTCCAGTTTCGGTAGGATCTCTCGCTTACGACCTGCGACCGCGACAGCCGACAGGCGGATTTGCAGGACTCGTTCCGCCCGCAGGAGTCGCTGGTCGTTGGCCACACATCGATGTCAGAGTTGCAGGAGGAGACACCAGCATCAGCAATCGGCCGTGCCCTCTCTGCCGGCGATGTCCTCCGCTCTCGGTTGTTGCTGTTGCGTCAGCGGTGCCCTTTGTGTATGGGACTCCGCGATCCCCGGCCGAGAACGCACTGGTTTATTTCTGCATTTCTGGGCTCTCGTTTTGGTTGTTTGATTTTGTTTCGATTATCAGGTTGGGGCTGGGATTGTCGGTTTTGGGATTTCAGTCAGTCAATCAGGGGATGATGCTTATAATCAACCAGTCATGCTCTGCACAGGAAGTCTTAAACTACACCACTACCTGAAAAGGACGTGAGGATTCCTTCCGAGTAGTATTTTACTAGGATTGGTCCTTATCTAAAACTTGAAATGATTCCCTTTTGATTGCTTGCTTCACTTCCTTCAAAACAAAAAAAAGTTTTCTAGAAATCTAGTTCTTTATGACTTATGAGTACTGGTAGCACCATTGCACCAAAGATTACAATGTACAATGTGTGGGATCTCATAGGCAGATATGTACCCTTTATTTTCAAGCTGAAATCTCGGAGCTGTATTATGGCAGCAGCCCTCGCACGCTTTCTTCTCGTTCCTGCATTCTATTTCACTGCAAAGTATCGCGATCAAGAGTATATGATCTTTTTGACGTCCTTCTTGGTGTTAAGCAATGGGTACCTAACAGTATGTGTCCTCACGGAGGCACCCAGGGCTGCACCCAGGGGATACAAGGCAAGTTTTACATCTGTTATATATCTCACGCTACCAGTTGCTTTCAGGTATTAAATGATTAATTATTTTAGATTGACAAAGTAATTTTTTTCCGCAATACTTTGTGCAGGGGCCAGAGAAAAATGCTCTGGGGGATGTGTTAGACTATTTGGATCATCTAGCTATAGACCTAGACGGGAAAACTACTCTGTAAATTGATCTGAACTGTGTACCTTTCTTCTTTGGTAATTCATGTTGTCGTGGTGTCGGTGTTGATGACGGCGGTGCTGTCGCGGTGACGCTGGCGCGGCGGCGTGATGGCGCATCCCGTCGCTAGCAGCGCTCCCTCGGTAGGGTCTGTTGGAGGTGGTGGCGGTTGTAGGTGTGGTGAACCTCGTAACCCTAAACACTGGCCCCCACCTCCTCTTTTATATGCGCTGCGCGACAGGCCCACCAGCCTTACTGGGCTGGACGCCCCCGATCAGGGCGTGGGTCAAGGTTTGGATACATTGGTTAAGAGATTAACCTAACAGAATGTTCTTGTTGTTTTCCTCTAGATAGGACTGTTCTCTGGTGTTGTGCTCGATTGGTTATGGTTGATAGGGAAGGATTGGTGATAACTGAATTAGTACCTTCAGAAAGGATGTAAGAGCATCTCCAGCCCAATGACTAAAAATGGGCCTCTATATTTCAGTTTGAGGGCCCGTTCAAAAAATTTAGAGGCCCAAATATATGGTGTTCTCCAGCCCAACTGAGTAAACTTGGCCCCTATCCATCTGACAAGTGGGCCCCGTCTCTCCCGTCGCGAGGCGCTCCTCTCTCCCGACGCTCTCGCTCGCCGCCGCCTCCGACGCCCGCGCCGCCGTCCCCGACGCCCGCGCCGCCGCCCGTCCTCCCCAGCACGCCGCAGGCCCTCCTCCCCTCCTCCCTCCTCCCTCCTCCTCTTCTTCCTCTCGGAGCTGCGTTGGCGCCGCAGGAACCCCGCGACGGCCTCGTTGGCGGCCTCGTTGACGGCCTCGTTGGCGGCGCGGTCCGGGGAGCCGAGGCAGAGCAGCAGCTGCCAGGGCCGGAGCCTGCGCTGCGCGGCGCGCGGGAGGAAGGCGAGCGAGGGGAGGAGGACGGCGGCGGCAGCCTCGACGCGGCCCGCGGAGAGCGCCGAGAGCGGCGCGTGCTCCACGGCCGCAGCGCCGAGTGCTTCTACCCAGTAAGTTGCCGCACATCCTTCCCGTCTCCTCTCCTCTTCCGTTCTTGGAGATAGCGCCGCTTGTAGGTGAAATCAGTGAATAATTTTGCCATGTTTGAAGAATAGGTGAAATCAGTGAATCAGTGAATAGCTGAGCCTCAATGTTTCTAGCCCAATGTTCTTGATAATTGATGCTCCCCACCGCCAGCTGCTTGCTTCTTGCTGTTCATACTGCACAACCTGCTGTGATTCAGAAATCGTGACGAGAGGATTCATATAGAACCACTGAACCAGTAGCCCTGCACTGCACCCTGGTCATGCTGCTATGTTTCTTGATCTTCTCCATCCTGCAACCCTCCATTGGCCAGATCTTTTTTGTTCTAGCTGTGCTTATGTCGGTCAGACTTCAGAAATCATGTGTAACCAGGCAGCTGCTCAAATATTCAGAGTTGAGGAACTAGGCTACAAGGTTTGGATACATTGGTTAAGAGATTAACCTAACAGAATGTTCTTGTTGTTTTCCTCTAGATAGGACTGTTCTCTGGTGTTGTGCTCGATTGGTTATGGTTGATAGGGAAGGATTGGTGATAACTGAATTAGTGCCTTCAGAAAGGATGTAAGAGCATCTCCAGCCCAATGACTAAAAATGGGCCTCTATATTTCAGTTTGAGGGCCCGTTCAAAAAATTTAGAGGCCCAAATATATGGTGTTCTCCAGCCCAACTGAGTAAACTTGGCCCCTATCCATCTGACAAGTGGGCCCCGTCTCTCCCGTCGCGAGGCGCTCCTCTCTCCCGACGCTCTCGCTCGCCGCCGCCTCCGACGCCCGCGCCGCCGTCCCCGACGCCCGCGCCGCCGCCCGTCCTCCCCAGCACGCCGCAGGCCCTCCTCCCCTCCTCCCTCCTCCCTCCAGAGGTCATGAGCAGATTTACTGGGACTACTTCGCTGACAACTCTGTTTACAATGCCAAGCACTTTAGAAGGAGATATCGAATGTCCAAGGCACTTTTCTTGCGGATAGTAGCTGCGGTGGAGGCTCACGACGACTACTTCTCTCATCCTGGTAGTTGCTTTCATTTTGGGACCTAGTGAGTACTACATAGAGTACCAGTACTACTAGCAGAAGCACCGAAGCTATATTTTACTATAAAGTTTAATTAAGAAGAAGTCTTGTAAGTTATTGCTGACTTAAAGATACATAGAAGTAAAGGCTTTATTTAGTAATATATGAAGAAGTTACTTGCATAATAATCCAAAGTTATTTGCATTATCTCATACATTTCTTATAAGAACCTGTATAACAAGAAGGAACAATGGGCTAAACCTTTTTTTCAGACTCGTTCTGTGCGCGAATGTCAAGCACGCAAAGAGGTGAAAGTGCAAATCATATGCTGAAGAGGTTTGTCCAAAACTTAAGAAAGCCTCAAATGATTTTGCACATATTTAAGCAAAACTCCCCTATTTAACCTTTCAACCATGTGCTCAAGTGTGATTGTAAAACCGTGATGCATATGACATACATACACACAACAATAAAGTGGAAAATAACATTTCACCAAACCATAAGCATCACATAATAAAATAATATAGTTCAACATCACACTAGCATAATAAAAGTCTTATAAATAAAAGTTCTCACTTGGCACACACCAAACATAACACAAATTCAAGTTCTTACAAGTCCACAAACTAAAACAAGAATAAACGATAGATATCCAAATTCACTCCCCCTTTGTCATCAAAGACCAAAAAGGGGGTCTCTGATGATCCTCACCCGGAGCAGGCAACCGTGACGCTGCCTAAGAGAAGCAAACGCCTGGCAGCCTTGCCCCCTGAGCCGGTGGTCTCTGATGATCCTCACCCGGAGCAGGCAACCGTGACGCTGCCTAAGAGAAGCAAACGCCTGGCAGCCTTGCCCCCTGAGCCGGTGGTCTCTGATGATCCTCACCCGGAGCAGGCAACCGTGACGCTGCCTAAGAGAAGCAAACGCCTGGCAGCCTTGCCCCCTGAGCCGGTGGTCTCTGATGATCCTCACCCGGAGCAGGCAACCGTGACGCTGCCTAAGAGAAGCAAACGCCTGGCAGCCTTGCCCCCTGAGCCGGTGGTCTCTGATGATCCTCACCCGGAGCAGGCAACCGTGACGCTGCCTAAGAGAAGCAAACGCCTGGCAGCCTTGCCCCCTGAGCCGGTGGTCTCTGATGATCCTCACCCGGAGCAGGCAACCGTGACGCTGCCTAAGAGAAGCAAACGCCTGGCAGCCTTGCCCCCTGAGCCGGTGGTCTCTGATGATCCTCACCCGGAGCAGGCAACCGTGACGCTGCCTAAGAGAAGCAAACGCCTGGCAGCCTTGCCCCCTGAGCCGGTGGTCTCTGATGATCCTCACCCGGAGCAGGCAACCGTGACGCTGCCTAAGAGAAGCAAACGCCTGGCAGCCTTGCCCCCTGAGCCGGTGGTCTCTGATGATCCTCACCCGGAGCAGGCAACCGTGACGCTGCCTAAGAGAAGCAAACGCCTGGCAGCCTTGCCCCCTGAGCCGGTGGTCTCTGATGATCCTCACCCGGAGCAGGCAACCGTGACGCTGCCTAAGAGAAGCAAACGCCTGGCAGCCTTGCCCCCTGAGCCGGTGGTCTCTGATGATCCTCACCCGGAGCAGGCAACCGTGACGCTGCCTAAGAGAAGCAAACGCCTGGCAGCCTTGCCCCCTGAGCCGGTGGTCTCTGATGATCCTCACCCGGAGCAGGCAACCGTGACGCTGCCTAAGAGAAGCAAACGCCTGGCAGCCTTGCCCCCTGAGCCGGTGGTCTCTGATGATCCTCACCCGGAGCAGGCAACCGTGACGCTGCCTAAGAGAAGCAAACGCCTGGCAGCCTTGCCCCCTGAGCCGGTGGTCTCTGATGATCCTCACCCGGAGCAGGCAACCGTGACGCTGCCTAAGAGAAGCAAACGCCTGGCAGCCTTGCCCCCTGAGCCGGTGGTCTCTGATGATCCTCACCCGGAGCAGGCAACCGTGACGCTGCCTAAGAGAAGCAAACGCCTGGCAGCCTTGCCCCCTGAGCCGGTGGTCTCTGATGATCCTCACCCGGAGCAGGCAACCGTGACGCTGCCTAAGAGAAGCAAACGCCTGGCAGCCTTGCCCCCTGAGCCGGTGGTCTCTGATGATCCTCACCCGGAGCAGGCAACCGTGACGCTGCCTAAGAGAAGCAAACGCCTGGCAGCCTTGCCCCCTGAGCCGGTGGTCTCTGATGATCCTCACCCGGAGCAGGCAACCGTGACGCTGCCTAAGAGAAGCAAACGCCTGGCAGCCTTGCCCCCTGAGCCGGTGGTCTCTGATGATCCTCACCCGGAGCAGGCAACCGTGACGCTGCCTAAGAGAAGCAAACGCCTGGCAGCCTTGCCCCCTGAGCCGGTGGTCTCTGATGATCCTCACCCGGAGCAGGCAACCGTGACGCTGCCTAAGAGAAGCAAACGCCTGGCAGCCTTGCCCCCTGAGCCGGTGGTCTCTGATGATCCTCACCCGGAGCAGGCAACCGTGACGCTGCCTAAGAGAAGCAAACGCCTGGCAGCCTTGCCCCCTGAGCCGGTGGTCTCTGATGATCCTCACCCGGAGCAGGCAACCGTGACGCTGCCTAAGAGAAGCAAACGCCTGGCAGCCTTGCCCCCTGAGCCGGTGGTCTCTGATGATCCTCACCCGGAGCAGGCAACCGTGACGCTGCCTAAGAGAAGCAAACGCCTGGCAGCCTTGCCCCCTGAGCCGGTGGTCTCTGATGATCCTCACCCGGAGCAGGCAACCGTGACGCTGCCTAAGAGAAGCAAACGCCTGGCAGCCTTGCCCCCTGAGCCGGTGGTCTCTGATGATCCTCACCCGGAGCAGGCAACCGTGACGCTGCCTAAGAGAAGCAAACGCCTGGCAGCCTTGCCCCCTGAGCCGGTGGTCTCTGATGATCCTCACCCGGAGCAGGCAACCGTGACGCTGCCTAAGAGAAGCAAACGCCTGGCAGCCTTGCCCCCTGAGCCGGTGGTCTCTGATGATCCTCACCCGGAGCAGGCAACCGTGACGCTGCCTAAGAGAAGCAAACGCCTGGCAGCCTTGCCCCCTGAGCCGGTGGTCTCTGATGATCCTCACCCGGAGCAGGCAACCGTGACGCTGCCTAAGAGAAGCAAACGCCTGGCAGCCTTGCCCCCTGAGCCGGTGGTCTCTGATGATCCTCACCCGGAGCAGGCAACCGTGACGCTGCCTAAGAGAAGCAAACGCCTGGCAGCCTTGCCCCCTGAGCCGGTGGTCTCTGATGATCCTCACCCGGAGCAGGCAACCGTGACGCTGCCTAAGAGAAGCAAACGCCTGGCAGCCTTGCCCCCTGAGCCGGTGGTCTCTGATGATCCTCACCCGGAGCAGGCAACCGTGACGCTGCCTAAGAGAAGCAAACGCCTGGCAGCCTTGCCCCCTGAGCCGGTGGTCTCTGATGATCCTCACCCGGAGCAGGCAACCGTGACGCTGCCTAAGAGAAGCAAACGCCTGGCAGCCTTGCCCCCTGAGCCGGTGGTCTCTGATGATCCTCACCCGGAGCAGGCAACCGTGACGCTGCCTAAGAGAAGCAAACGCCTGGCAGCCTTGCCCCCTGAGCCGGTGGTCTCTGATGATCCTCACCCGGAGCAGGCAACCGTGACGCTGCCTAAGAGAAGCAAACGCCTGGCAGCCTTGCCCCCTGAGCCGGTGGTCTCTGATGATCCTCACCCGGAGCAGGCAACCGTGACGCTGCCTAAGAGAAGCAAACGCCTGGCAGCCTTGCCCCCTGAGCCGGTGGTCTCTGATGATCCTCACCCGGAGCAGGCAACCGTGACGCTGCCTAAGAGAAGCAAACGCCTGGCAGCCTTGCCCCCTGAGCCGGTGGTCTCTGATGATCCTCACCCGGAGCAGGCAACCGTGACGCTGCCTAAGAGAAGCAAACGCCTGGCAGCCTTGCCCCCTGAGCCGGTGGTCTCTGATGATCCTCACCCGGAGCAGGCAACCGTGACGCTGCCTAAGAGAAGCAAACGCCTGGCAGCCTTGCCCCCTGAGCCGGTGGTCTCTGATGATCCTCACCCGGAGCAGGCAACCGTGACGCTGCCTAAGAGAAGCAAACGCCTGGCAGCCTTGCCCCCTGAGCCGGTGGTCTCTGATGATCCTCACCCGGAGCAGGCAACCGTGACGCTGCCTAAGAGAAGCAAACGCCTGGCAGCCTTGCCCCCTGAGCCGGTGGTCTCTGATGATCCTCATCCGGAGCAGGCAATCATGACGCTGCCTAAGAGAAGTAAACGCCTGGTAGCCTTGCCAATGGCTAATGTTGCGCCATCCAAACGGGCAACGATGGTCCTGGAGAAGCGACTGGGCATTCCGGTGGCGCCTGCACCTACGACGGCGGCGGACAAAGACGCCTGCAAGAAATACTTTGGCAGGTCCAAGCTTCAGGGCCACGACATGATCGCGATGAAGCACCTCCTCCTGTCCTTGAGGAGCGGCCCTCCCGCCTTGGGATTGATGGCTGCTTGAGCTTCTGCTCCTTGTGTTGGGTGTAACATTTCATGGATAGATACACTTTACTCTCTTGGAATGTGCGCGGGATGACGGATCTTCCGACATTAGGGTCGGATCTTCCGGGGACCCCAGAACTTCCGGCCCGGAATAAGCCAAGACAGAGCCGGCCGGAACTTCTAGCTGGAACTTCCGGCCTGGGGCCGGAACATGTACTCAGGACACTCGAGAGGCTGAAAAACGACCAAGTCATGGAAGTT
>OAMR01000075.1:1844802-1887609 GCA_900205405.1 Echinochloa crus-galli
GGAACAAGCCGGCAAGGTTAGGTCGTGAGAGGCAGCTACAAATGAATGAGGGGGGGGAGGGGTATTTATACCAACCCCCCAAAATATGACCGTTATGTGCTATGTGAAGGGGTATCGGATCTTCCGACACTTGGTCGGATCTTCCGGCAAGTGACAGAACATTGTTAGAAAACCCCAGAGAAAGTTCCAGGAGCCTGATCTTCCGACACAGGGTCGGATCTTCCGGGGGACCCTAGAACTTCCGGCCCGGAATAAGCCAAGACAGAGCCGGCCGGAACTTGTTGTCGGATCTTCCGGCCAGGGGCCGGAACATCCACTCAGGACACTCGAGAGGCTGAAAAACGACCAAGTCATGGAAGTTCCGATGCTACGGCCGGAACTTCCGGCCCAGCAAAAGATGTTACCGAGCCGCCCGGAACTTCCTAGCCGGATCTTCCGGCCAAAGTTCCGGCCCGGCAGAAAGGTTGTGAAAGAGGGTTTTTGTGTCTCTCAAGTGGATATTCATCTCAAGCATAGCATTTTTGACAACCAAGATTTATCGAATACGTCCCCCTTGATAGTACGGTGGTCCTATACTCAATTTCAAACCGAAAACCAAATTTAAATCTTCAATCGAATCCTCCACCATACAAATAAGAATTAGGGACCTTCCTTTCACATTTCTTATCTTTTCTTTTCATTTTATTCCTGCACACTCATACAAAGCATTATATCCAAATTTTCATTATCATTAATCACCAAAATTGATTAAGTGCCTAGATGCACTTTCACTTCGTCGTGCGGACAGCTCCTCATGTACATCTGCCGGGCACCGTTGGCCTCGTGGCGCCAGCAGTTCTTCGGGTCAATCCACCGGGCACTCGTCTCGGTCATCGTCGTCGCGGCCCATACTGCCGGAGCTACAAGGTCACTGCCTAAACTGTCTTTCGTACAGCCACCGCATCGCGACCTGCAGGCTCCCTCGTCGCTGCCGGCGATGCCATGGGCTCCGCCACATCGCACGAGATTGCCGGATGCCGCCGCGCGTCTCCCCTGACCGCGGTGCCCCCGGCCCCTCCTGTCACCCGCGCTCGGAGGGCGGAGCGCAATCATCTGGGAGACGTTGGGTGCGCTGTTTTGGTCCCCCGACTCCGTCTGGCTCGGAGGCGCCGAGCCGCACCCCCTCGCCACCACCGCCTCCGCCGGTGGAGCCGGTGCTGGCAAGGATCCCACCGCCACCTGCTGGCCTAGTGTCTATGATGCTCCCGGCGCGCTCAACGGGCCCGAACGGCTCTCCGGAGCCTGTCTCGGAACCGGAGTGCTGCTTTGTGGACCGCAGCGCTACGATAGCGGCCGAGGAGGCTAGACTCCGCCTGGCCCTGCTTGCAGTTGTGGGAAATGCTTCCTCTGAGTTCCTACCAGAGGACGCAAGACGCGCCATTGCCGAGGCGGCGAACCTGCAAGATAGGGACATTCTGGTGAAGGCCTTCCACCCTGAGCACTTCATTGTTGAATGTGCTTCGCAGCAAGTTCGCGACCGTGTGCTTGCAGCCAGTCCGGCGCCATTGCCACCGACGAGCCTGTCCATACTCCCTTGGACGAGGCTGACCCATGAGGACGCCGAGACGTCGCTGTTCAAGGTCACCATCGAGATCGATGGCATTCCGGCTCACGCCTGGGATCTTGATACAGCGAGCAAGCTGCTTGCGCCACATTGTTGGATTGAAGGGCTGGCTGATGCAACGGCGCAGAAGACAGACCTCTCCACATTCAAGCTCACTGCCTGGACGTGCGATCCCTCCGCTCTCCCGGTGAAGAAGAAGCTCTTAATCGCGGAACCGGAGGTCCAGATCACGCACGAGGATCCTCAGATGCAGCGCATCTTTGGTAATCTTCGGCCGTATCTTCTGCGGAAGAACTTCTTGGTGTACCCAGTCTGCTTCCACCTGCGCACGGTGGCGGACTTCAGGTCCCGTACGCCGTCGACATCGCCTTCGTCCCCGTCCGACAATGGGGACAGTGGGCCGGATGGCAATCCGGACCGGTCGTTTGGAGCTTCGCGAGGTGATGGTGGCCCTCGTCTCTCGGCGTTCCCTCGACAGGATGGCCGGGGCCGTCGCGGCGGCGCCGCCGCCGGACACGCTGGCGCTCCGGGCGGGGGTTGGAGTCGCGGCGGTGGACCCACCACGATGGCTGGTACTGGGCCGGTCCCATGACGTTGGCTGGGCCCATGCGGACGCACGCCGAGAAGACCATGACCAAGGATTCAAACGCGGAGGTCGCGACACCGTTGGCAGAAGATAAGGCCCCAATGCTGCTGGCCTTTCCCGAAAACTCGGGGGGCCAGAAGATGCCAAACGGCTGCAGCGGGGAGGTGCGGGCCTTTGACAAAGGGGTGAATCCTCTCCGGGCCCTGAGCCAACGGGGAGACACCCTAGTCCTGACCTTGCCTCGGCTGTTGTCGAGCTGTCTGCCGTCGCTGTCTATGTACCAGACCTGGCTCTGTCCGTCTACACAGCGACGCCAGACGCGCGACCGCCGGCGTGCAGCCGGTGGGATCCAATGACCCTTGAGGCAGTTTTGCCTAGGACGGTCACCTACCCGCCAGGCCGCATGGATCTGCCAGGAGCCTCTATTCAGGCTGGGCCGCCTCCAACGGCCCAAGTAGCGGATGCCTCGGACCTGATCTCGGACCAGTAGGCCCACGCGCCTCCTTTCGAACCTGTAATCATCCCGCCAGCCGCATCCGCAGGGGAGAGCCCGCCGACACCCGGATCGCTGACCACATCGGTTGCTGTCCCGATCAAGCCACCAGCCCCGCCGGAGGAATCCTCCATGCTGCGCGCCTTCACGGCCGCGGTATGTTCGAAGGTGCTGACCCCATTGGTGGCTCGGCCCCCTGAGCCGGTGGTCTCTGATGATCCTCACCCGGAGCAGGCAACCGTGACGCTGCCTAAGAGAAGCAAACGCCTGGCAGCCTTGCCCCCTGAGCCGGTGGTCTCTGATGATCCTCATCCGGAGCAGGCAATCATGACGCTGCCTAAGAGAAGTAAACGCCTGGTAGCCTTGCCAATGGCTAATGTTGCGCCATCCAAACGGGCAACGATGGTCCTGGAGAAGCGACTGGGCATTCCGGTGGCGCCTGCACCTACGACGGCGGCGGACAAAGACGCCTGCAAGAAATACTTTGGCAGGTCCAAGCTTCAGGGCCACGACATGATCGCGATGAAGCACCTCCTCCTGTCCTTGAGGAGCGGCCCTCCCGCCTTGGGATTGATGGCTGCTTGAGCTTCTGCTCCTTGTGTTGGGTGTAACATTTCATGGATAGATACACTTTACTCTCTTGGAATGTGCGCGGGATGAACATGCGCGCCCGCAGGGATGCAGTGCGTGTCCTAGTCGGGGACACCAAACCCGCGCTTGTGTGTCTGCAGGAGACAAAAATGGCTGTCATTACGCCATTCGTGGTGGCGTCAACTCTGGGAATACAATTTGATCACCTTGCTTATTTGCCAGCTTCGGAGACTAGGGGGGAATTCTAATTGCTGGCCGGGGTGATGTTGTTCGGCTCTCTGACGAGCTTGCTGGTGCCTTCTCGATCACAGTCAAGGTAACGCATGTAGAAGATGACACAACCTGGTGGCTAACCTCCGTATACGGGCCGCAAGAAGACGGAGAGAAAGTCCTCTTCCTAGAGGAGCTGCAAGCGATCAGGGATGCATGCCATGGTCCCTGGGCTATTGCAGGTGACTTCAACCTCATTCTTGAGGCAGCAGATAAGAACAACCAGCGTGTTAATAGGCGTAACATGATGCGGTTTCGGAGAGTCGTAGATGAGCTCGAGCTTAAGGAGGTGCACCTGCACGGGCGGAGGTATACCTGGAGCAACGAGCGATCCAGCCCCACCTTGGTGAAACTTGACCGTGTCCTTGCTTCGGTTGACTGGGAGGAGCTATTCGCGTTCTGCTATCTTCAGGCGCTATCCTCCGAGGCATCGGATCATTGCCCCCTTCTGCTGCAATCCAATGCGGCTATTCGTGCAGCCCCCAGATTCCACTTCGAGATTTTGTTAACACCAAAAATTAGCACCAGGAAGAGGCTGACATGTGGGCCAGATTTGGCGGAAGGATGCCATTCGGCTAAAGGGCTTTCTCTGAAGCATTCGGCAAAGACGCTCTGCGGTCGGGAACGCGTCGCCATTCGGCTAAGGGGATTTCTCTGAAGCATTCGGCAAAGATGCTCTGCGGTCGGGAACGCGTCGCCATTCGGCTAAGGAGATTTCTCTGAAGCATTCGGCAAAGATACTCTGCGGTCGGGAACGCGTCATCATTCGGCAGAGGCATTATTCCGCAGGCGAAAAGCGGTAACATTCGAGAAGACATGATGACGTGGATCAATATAAGGAAAAGGCCGGTTCGAACAAGGAACGCAATATGGACACGAAGATTCGTCGTTTATTTTTAGAAACAAGTATTGTAGTCGTGTCCGACTAGGAGTTGTATCAAGACCTGGGTATAAATACAAATCCATGGCAATTGTAATAGACACGAACAAATCAATCAACACAACAAACCGGCAACGCGCCACCTATCGAGTCCCTAGTCGAGTCGTCGAGTCCTTCGAGAGGAGCCATCGATCCGTCGACCTCCGTAAGTACCGGCAACCTTGTATCATGCTTAGTATCATGCGGTGGATTTAAGCTTTGATGCAAGTAGTCTTGTTACCATGCTTAGTATCATCCGGTGGATTTAAGTTGTGGTCTCAAGAAGGTTCCTCTGTTAGGTCATAAGCCATGCAGAGTCAAGGAGAATACAGTTGCAGAAAGATTTAAGTTCTAAAGATTACAGTAACTTGATGATGGACGAATTGGAAGATTTGCATATGATTCGTCTCAAAGCATTAGAAAATATTGAGAAAAATAAGATGCGAATTGCTAAATATTACAACAAAAAAGTGAAGGTCAAGCAATTTGCAGAAGGGGATTTAGTTTGGAAAGCTTTGTTGCCGATTGGTACTAAATACAGTGAAGTGGGTTATTAGAAGAACTGGATATTACTGGCCGACAATGTTGGAAGACTGTTTTGAATATTATAAAGGATGTCAAGACTGTCAGAAATTTGGAAACATTCAGAGAGTTCCGGCATCGGCTTTGAATCCCATTGTCAAGCCATGGCCATTCAGAGGATGGGGAATAGATTTGATTGGCCAAATAAATCCTCCATCGAGCAAGGGGCATAAGTTTGTACTTTTAGCAACAGATTATTTTACCAAGTGGGTTGAGGCGATTCCATTGAGAAAGGTAGCATCAGAAGATATGATTGAATTTGTCAAAGAACACATCATTTACAGATTTGGAATTCCTCAAACAATCACCACAGATCAAGGGGCTCAATTTACATCTTCAGAATTCAGAGATTTTGCTGAAAGTATGGGCATCAGATTGATTCATTGGTTGATGCTGCTGCTGGATACAAAGTGCTCAGTTTCATGGACGGTAACGCAGGATACAATCAGATTTATATGGCATTGGAAGATATAGTAAAGACAGCTTTCAGGTGTCCTGGACACATAGGGTTGTTTGAATGGGTTGTCATGACCTTTGGATTGAAAAATGCCGGTGCAACTTATCAAAGGGCTATGAATTATATTTTTCATGAGTTGATCGGCAAGATTGTGGAAATATATATTGATGATGTAGTGATCAAGTCACTGGATCATGAGTCTCATTTGGCCGACATAAGGAAAACTCTAGAATGCACCAGGAAGCATGGGCTTAAAATGAACCCGAACAAGTGTGCTTTTGGAGTTTCGGCTGGAGAGTTTCTGGGATTTTTGATACATGAAGGAGGAATAGGAGTTGGTAAGAAAAGCATGAAGGCAATTGATGAAATTGTTCCTCCAACTAATCTTAAAGAGCTACAATCACTGCTTGGCAAGATAAATTTTGTGAGAAGATTCATATCAAACTTGTCACAAAAGGTGTTGCCCTTTTCCTCACTATTGAAAATAAAAAAGGATCAAAAGTTTGTATGGGGTGACGAACAACAAAAGGCTTTTAATGAAATAAAAGAGTACATGAAGAAGCCACCAGTATTGGTGCCTCCACAATTGAACAAGCCTTTCAAGTTGTACGTGGCGGCCGATGCCCAAACTATTGGATCGGCCCTCATTCAAGAATTTGAAGGGAAGGAAAGAGTAGTTGCATACCTTAGCCGAAAGTTACTAGATCCAGAGACAAGGTATTCGGCTATAGAGAAACTTTGCTTATGTGTTTACTACTCCTGTACAAAATTTCGGCACTACTTACTACATGCCGAATGCATTGTGTATTCAAAATTTGATGTGATAAAACACATGTTGTCTATGCCGATTTTGAACGGAAGGATTGGCAAATGGATTTTAGCTTTGTCTGAATTTGAGTTAAGGTTTGAATCGGCAAAGGCTGTTAAGGGACAGATTATTGCCGACTTCATTACTGAACATCATGATACATCGATAAATTTGCTTAACATTGTTCCTTGGGTGTTATTCTTCGATGGATCTTCATGCAACAAAGGTGGTGGAGCAGGTATCTTATTAATTTCACCCAAAGGAGAAACATTTGAGTTTGCTGTTCCCATTCAATCTGCTGTTACTAACAATCAAGCTGAGTATGAGGCATTGCTCAAAGGGCTCCAATATTTGAAAGAAGCAAAGGCCATTGCGGTTGAAATTTTTGGAGATTCAGAATTGGTCATAAAGCAATTGAATGGTGAATATGAGTGCAAAAGTGATACCTTGAGGAATTACTATGAAGAATGCAAAGAAATATTGAAGAGCTTTCGGTCAGTAATTCTACAACACATTCCTAGAGGGGATAATGGAGAAGCAAATAGATTGGCCCAAAGTGCATCAGGTTATAAAGAGCTTCGAGAAGTTTTTGCTAATGATGTATATGCATTCGGGAGTAATCTGGCAGAAGATGATTGGAGAAAAGAGATTGCCGATTATCTGGAGAATCCGTCCCGAAAGGTTTCTAGAAAGCTCAGGTATAAAGCTTTAAAGTTTGTTCTTCTTGATGATAATTTGTATTATAAATCCCTGGATGGAGTGCTGTTACATTGCCTAAATCATGAAGAAGCAAAAAGGCTGATGAGTGAAGTACATGATGGGTTGTGTGGAGCACATCAATCGGCCTACCGAATGAAGTGGGTTATTAGAAGAACTGGATATTACTGGCCGACAATGTTGGAAGATTGCTTTGAATATTATAAGGGATGTCAAGACTGTCAGAAATTTGGAAACATTCAGAGAGTTCCGGCATCGGCTTTGAATCCCATTGTCAAGCCATGGCCATTCAGAGGATGGGGAATAGATTTGATTGGCCAAATAAATCCTCCATCTAGCAAGGGGCATAAGTTTGTGCTTTTGGCAACCGATTATTTTACCAAGTGGGTTGAGGCAATTCCATTAAAGAAGGTGACGTCGGAGAATATGGTTGAATTTGTTAAAGAACACATCATTTACAGATTTGGGATTCCTCAGACAATCACCACTGATCAAGGGACTCAATTTACATCTTCAGAATTCAGAGATTTTGCTGAAAGTATGGGCATCAGATTGTTAAATTCTTCTCCTTATTATGCCCAAGCTAATGGTCAGGCAGAGGCTTCTAACAAGATTATGATTAAAATTATACAGAAGAAGATTGATCAGAAGCCGAGAAAGTGGCATTCGGTACTCAGTGAGGCTTTATGGGCTTACCGAATGGCTCCACATGGGGCTACACAGACGTCTCCCTATGAGTTGGTGTATGGGCATCATGCTATCTTGCCATGGGAAATACAATTAGACTCAAGGAGAATAAAGTTGCAAAAGGATTTAAGTTCTAAAGATTATAAAGATTTAATGATGGATGAATTAGAAGATTTGCATATGATTCGTCTCAGGGCTTTGGAGAATATTGAGAAGAACAAAATGCGAGTTGCTAAGTATTACAATAAGAAGGTGAAAGTTAAGCAATTTACAGAAGGTGATTTAGTCTGGAAAGCGATATTGCCGATTGGAACCAAATATGCAGCATTCGGCAAGTGGTCTCCAAATTGGGAAGGTCCTTTCAGAGTGGTTAGATGCGTGCCTGGAAATGCATATATTTTGAAGACATTATTGGGAGAAGAATTTGCTTCTGCTATAAATGGAAGATATTTGAAAAGGTATTATCCCAGTGTTGAAATCGATCGGTGATTGATATATTAATTTGCCGAACAGCCGATTTTCGGGAAGAAATCACCTTCAGAACAAATGTTGACAGAAAAGGAAAATGGCCAGTACTGAATGTATTGCCCTTAGCACAAAAATATACTACATCAGATGTTCATGCAAGATCACAAAAGATAAGTTTTATTGCCGAAATTCCATAAATCCCTAGTACAAACTAATGGAATAGCTTGTTCAAAACGGACTGAGGATGAATGGAATCGGCAATGGCGGCGCCATGAGCATCAAGGCGATCTATGGAAGCCTCGATGTCATCGATCTCCTCCGGGTTACCATTAGCGAAGCCGGTCGGTAGCCTGGAGTAGTCGGTATTGGTGTGCGTCGACATGGCGACTAGGCCTGCGGCAGTGCCCAGACGGATGCCGTGCGAGGCCACCTCATCGATGCGGCCCGCCACCGCGCCGAGGCGAGCTTCTGGTGTGTCCCCAGGAGCATTCACCTTGTTCGCCAGCTCATTCGCCAGCGCCTTTAGCCGATCGAGTTCGGCATCACGCGCTGCAAGTTTACAAAAGGGGCAGCAGAATAATATCAGTTAGGGGACAAGGTTGAGATTGAGCAGATTGCAGGACTCACCATCAATGACTTCGAGCAGTTGCTTGCGCTCGTGCTGCCATTCGAGGTCAGCAATCCCGGCTTGCTTGGAGATAGCCTCCAGTTCACGACGAGAGTCGTCGCGCTCCGCCTTGAATCGGCGAGCATCGCCGTCCGTGTAGCGGTAGTCGTCCGATTCGAGAGATCGATTGGACGAACTCGAAGATGCCGCAGGAGCGGCGGCTGGAGCTGCGACTGGCGCACCGGCGCCGGCAATCCATTGGATTACCCTGAAAGAACAAAGAGATTCGTCAAAGAAAGAGGGAGGAAATCTCGAGAAGAACAAAGAGAAGCAAGCAGCTACTCACCTGCGGCGAGCGCCGGCACGACTTCCTTCGGCCTCATCGGCAGCCGGGCGCCTCCTGTTGTTGTCGGCCATTGGAAGTTCCTCGGAAATACTGTGGATAGGGAAAAGAATGGCTTGGGCCGGCAAGAACTTGGAAGGCGAAGAACTTGGTGAAGAAACTGTGGGCTGCTTGGGTGTTTATTTATAGAACCCGCAGAGAAAATCATGGCCAAAGATCGTGGCACGTATTCCGAAGAGTTCGGAAGGTGGAAAGGATTTTCCAGCCGATCGGTTCTCATGTCGTTTGGGATTCTTATCGAGTCGTATTCGGCTTTGACTGGATGGGATTCGGCTATGTCATAGTTGAAGCGTTTTCGGGTCTAAGTACTATTATGGCCAACTTTGCCGAATGAAAGAAAACAGAGTTGAAAGGATGACAAGATTACAGGGTTAATAAAACATTCGGCTATCAAACATAATTCACACACCCAAGAACTTTGAGATTACATTTTTGGCATTTGATATCATGTTGCTGATGTTCTCTAATAAGTTTTTATCAGCTTCTTGGGTTCTGGTCAGGGCAGCGAGCTTCGCCTTGAGTTGTTTGTCTTCGTTTAAAGCTGCTAAGGCTTCCTTTCGCCTCTTCTCTGTTAGCTTGGGAAGCTCTACTATTTTCTTCTTGTCAGCTTCAATTTCGGCCGATAGATTTTTCAATTCGGCTTCAAGTGCAGCTTTTCTGATCTCCTTCATTTCAAGTTCAGATTCCAGTTTGGTTAATAATTCCTTATCATTCTGGACTTGAGTATGCAGATCTTTTACAGATTGCTTAACCAAAGTTCTCCTTTGCTCCAAGGCTGGTTGAGCCGATTGATTCTTCAGAGCTTGTTTCACTGCGATAAAATGATCATCCAATCTGGAAATTGGATCTAAAGAAGTCTTGATATCGGCAGGAAGATCTTGGTCAACTGATTAGAACTGCTTTGCTTGGGATTATTCGGAGATGCCCGGTCTAGACCGTTCTATTGTTGAACATCGGTTGCCGATCAAACCTGGTTACAGGCCTTACAAGCAATCACCCCGAAAAATCTACAAGGAAGAAGTGTTGGCCGATGTGAAAAAGGAGATTGAAAGATTAATAGATGCGAATTTCATTCGGCCATGTAAGTACGCGGATTGGATCTCTAATATTGTTCCTGTCTATAAGAAAAATGGAAAAATGAGGGTTTGCATAGATTTTAGAGATCTAAACAAAGCTACACCCATGGATGGATATCCAATGCCTATTGCTGATTCGTTGGTTGATGCTGCTGCTGGTTACAAAGTGCTCAGTTTCATGGATGGTAATGCAGGATACAATCAAATTTTTATGGCATTAGAAGATATAGTAAAGACAGCTTTCAGATGTCCTAGACACATAGGGTTGTTTGAGTGGGTTGTCATGACCTTTGGATTGAAAAATGCCGGTGCAACTTATCAAAGGGCTATGAATTATATTTTTCATGAGTTGATCGGCAAGATTGTGGAAATATATATTGATGATATGGAACAAATTCGCTGGAAAAATCTTCGGTTCCCGAATAGCCGATTTGAAGTGGGAGAATCCTTTAGAGTTACAATCACTGCTTGGCAAGATAAATTTTGTGAGAAGATTCATATCAAACTTGTCACAGAAGGTGTTGCCCTTTTCCTCACTATTGAAAATAAAAAAGGATCAAAAGTTTGTATGGGGTGACGAACAACAGAAGGCTTTTGATGAAATAAAAGAGTACATGAAGAAGCCACCAGTGTTGGTGCCTCCACAATTGAACAAGCCTTTCAAGTTGTACGTGGCGGCCGATGCCCAAACTATTGGATCGGCCCTTATTCAAGAATTTGAAGGGAAGGAAAGAGTAGTTGCATACCTTAGCCGAAAGTTACTAGACCCGGAGACAAGGTATTCGGCTATAGAGAAGCTTTGCTTATGTGTTTATTACTCATGTACAAAATTTCGGCACTATTTGCTAAATGCCGAATGCGTTGTACATTCGAAATTTGATGTGATTAAGCATATGTTGTCAATGCCAATTTTGAATGGAAGGATTGGCAAATGGATTTTGGCCTTATCTGAATTCGAATTAAGGTTTGAATCGGCAAAAGCTGTCAAGGGGCAGATTATTGCTGACTTCATTACTGAACATCATGATACATCAATAAATTTGCTTAACATTATTCCTTGGGTATTATTCTTCGATGGATCTTCATGCGACAAAGGTGGTGGAGCAGGTATTTTATTAATTTCACCCAAAGGAGAAACATTTGAGTTTGCTATTCCCATTCAATCTACTGTTACTAACAATCAGGCTGAGTATGAGGCATTACTCAAAGGGCTCCAATATTTGAAAGAAGCAAAAGCCATTGCAGTTGAAATTTTTGGAGATTCAGAATTGGTCATAAAACAATTGAATGGTGAATATGAATGCAAAAGTGATATCTTGAGGAATTACTATGAAGAATGCAAAGAAATATTGAAGAGCTTTCGGTCAGTAATTCTACAACACATTCCTAGAGGGGATAATGGAGAAGCAAATAGATTGGCTCAAAGTGCATCAGGTTACAGAGAAAATCAAGAGGTATTTGCTACTGATGACTGTGCTTTCGGGAGTAGTTTGGCAGAAGGTGATTGGAGGAAAGAAATTGCCGATTATTTGGAGAATCCATCCCAGAAGGTTTCTAGAAGACTCAGGTATAAAGCTATAAAGTTTGTTCTTCTTGATAAAGATTTATATTATAAATCCCTGGACGGAGTATTATTACGTTGCTTAAATCAAGAAGAAGCAAAGAAGTTGATGAGTGAAGTGCATGATGGATTATGTGGAGCACATCAGTCAGCTTACCGAATGAAGTGGGTTATTAGAAGAACTGGATATTACTGGCCGACAATGTTGGAAGATTGCTTTGAATATTATAAGGGATGTCAAGACTGTCAGAAATTTGGAAACATTCAGAGAGTTCCAGCATCGGCTTTGAATCCTATTATCAAGCCATGGCCATTCAGAGGATGGGGAATAGATTTGATTGGCCAAATAAATCCTCCGTCGAGCAAGGGGCATAAGTTTGTACTTTTAGCAACAGATTATTTTACCAAGTGGGTTGAGGCGATTCCATTGAGAAAGGTAGCATCAGAAGATATGATTGAATTTGTCAAAGACCACATCATTTACAGATTTGGAATTCCTCAGACAATTACCACAGATCAAGGAACTCAGTTTACATCTTCAGAATTCAGAGACTTTGCTGAAAGTATGGGAATTAGATTATTAAATTCTTCTCCTTATTATGCTCAAGCCAATGGACAGGCAGAAGCTTCCAACAAGATCATGATTAAAATCATACAGAAGAAAATTGATCAAAAACCAAGAAGGTGGCATTCGGTACTCAATGAAGCAGTGTGGGCTTACCGAATGGCTCCTCATATTAGTTGGTGCTGCTGCTGGATACAAGGTGCTCAGTTTCATGGATGGTAATGCAGGATACAATCAGATTTTTATGGCATTAGAAGATATAGTAAAGACAGCTTTCAGATGTCCTGGACACATAGGGTTGTTTGAGTGGGTTGTCATGACCTTTGGATTGAAAAATACCGGTGCAACTTATCAAAGGGCTATGAATTATATTTTTCATGAGTTGATCGGCAAGATTGTGGAAATATATATTGATGATGTAGTAATCAAGTCATTGGATCATGAGTCCCATTTGGCTGACATAAGGAAAACTCTAGAATGCACCAGGAAACATGGGCTTAAGATGAACCCGAACAAATGTGCTTTTGGAGTTTCGGCTGGAGAGTTTCTGGGATTTTTGATACATGAAGGAGGAATAGGACAGATCACAATTGAACAGATTCGCCAGAAAGATCTTCGGTTTCCGAGTAGCCGATTTGAAGTAGGAGAATCCTCTAAACCTAGGGTTACTACACGCATTCTCCTCAACAAGTGGCAGCGTCAGCAAGAAAAGGAACGTTTTCAAAGGCGTAAGTATGAGGAGGAGAAAAGAAGACATGAAGAAGAAAGGCACAGGGAAGAACAAGAGGAATTTATCCGAAAACAAGAACGTGCTCATTGGGGATGTGCTTTCTTCAGGCACTGTTGGAACGAAGGCTTAAAGCTTCCCACGTGGGATAATTGTCCCGAATGCAACGATGGATATGTTGAGTATAGGCACAATGATGTCAATCGCCGATCTGTCCATGAAAGAATTGGCAGGATGCATCCTAGTGATGATCGGCGTTTTAATGATCAACCAAGAAAGAGGCATGCTGATTACAGGTGGGTTGATCATGAAGAAGAAGAAGATCATGCTTATGTTTGGCAAGAAGGACAATGGTGTCCACCTGGCTTGAGGAAAAGCCAAAAGAGAAGAGTACAACGTTTGAGGAATCAAGAATTAAAGCAAGCAAGGCCTAAGATGAAATCAATATGGCGTCGAAAGGACAAGCCTGAAGAAGATGGTCATTCGGCTCCTACATGCATGGTATGCTTTTTGCCGAATGAATTTATGGCTCCCACTGATCAAGTTGTGCAGGAGGAAGCGTTGTCAGAGGTAGATGAAGTCGAACAGCTAATGGCACAATTGATGCTCAATAAGCAAGCTGTCTTTGAAAAGCCAATCCAGAATCGACATATGAAGCCATTATATTTGAAAGGATTTGTCAATGGGAAGCCTTTAACCAAGATGTTCGTCGATGGTGGAGCTGCTGTGAATGTGATGCCATATACTACATTTAGGAAGCTTGGCATGGGCCCTGGAGATTTAACACCAACGAGCATAATTCTAAATGATTTTGCTGGAAATCCTTCAGACACCAAAGGCTGTGTTCATGTAGAACTGATGATTGGATCCAAAGTGCTGCTCACAACTTTCTTTGTCATTGAGGGCAAAGGGGCATATAGTTTGCTGCTTGGAAGAGATTGGATTCATGCAAATTGCTGTATCCCATCAACCATGCATCAACAGCTCATTCAGTGGATAGATGATGAGGTGGAGATTGTCCAAGCAGATGATTCAATAAGCGTGGCAAATATGGAACCAGCTTTTTGGGAATATCAAGGCATAGATTGTTTCTCAGGCAAAGACTGGGGAGAAGGTCCTGTTGCACCAGCCAGCAGTGATCAACAGCCGATCGAAGCAGTCGGCTCTCATAGTAATTTTTAATGGAGAATCCAATTGATGGAACTGATGGAAAATTAGGACGTGGATTTGTGTCGGCCGATAAATTGGAAGAAGTGGACATTGGAGATGGTGACAAGCCAAGGCCGACATTTATCAGTGCTAACTTGAGTTCGGTTTTCAAAGAAAAGTTGGTGACATTGTTAAAAGAATACAAGGACTGCTTTGCTTGGGATTATTCGGAGATGCCCGGTCTAGACCGTTCTATTGTTGAACATCGGTTGCCGATCAAACCTGGTTACAGGCCTTACAAGCAACCACCCCGAAAAATCTACAAGGAAGAAGTGTTGGCCGATGTGAAAAAGGAGATTGAAAGATTAATAGATGCGAATTTCATTCGGCCATGTAAGTACGCGGATTGGATCTCTAATATCGTTCCTGTCTATAAGAAAAATGGAAAAATGAGGGTTTGCATAGATTTTAGAGATCTAAACAAGGCTACACCCATGGATGGATATCCAATGCCTATTGCTGATTCATTGGTTGATGCTGCTGCTGGATACAAAGTGCTCAGTTTCATGGACGGTAACGCAGGATACAATCAGATTTATATGGCATTGGAAGATATAGTAAAGACAGCTTTCAGATGTCCTGGACACATAGGGTTGTTTGAGTGGGTTGTCATGACCTTTGGATTGAAAAATGCTGGTGCAACTTATCAAAGGGCTATGAATTATATTTTTCATGAGTTGATCGGCAAGATTGTGGAAATATATATTGATGATGTAGTGATCAAGTCACTGGATCATGAGTCTCATTTGGCCGACATAAGGAAAACTCTAGAATGCACCAGGAAGCATGGGCTTAAAATGAACCCGAACAAGTGTGCTTTTGGAGTTTCGGCTGGAGAGTTTCTGGGATTTTTGATACATGAAGGAGGAATAGGAGTTGGCAAGAAAAGCATGAAGGCAATTGATGAAATTGTTCCTCCAACTAATCTTAAAGAGTTACAATCACTGCTTGGCAAGATAAATTTTGTGAGAAGATTCATATCAAACTTGTCACAGAAGGTGTTGCCCTTTTCCTCACTATTGAAAATAAAAAAGGATCAAAAGTTTGTATGGGGTGACGAACAACAGAAGGCTTTTGATGAAATAAAAGAGTACATGAAGAAGCCACCAGTATTGGTGCCTCCACAATTGAACAAGCCTTTCAAGTTGTACGTGGCGGCCGATGCCCAAACTATTGGATCGGCCCTTATTCAAGAATTTGAAGGGAAGGAAAGAGTAGTTGCATACCTTAGCCGAAAGTTACTAGACCCGGAGACAAGGTATTCGGCTATAGAGAAGCTTTGCTTATGTGTTTATTACTCATGTACAAAATTTCGGCACTATTTGCTAAATGCCGAATGCATTGTACATTCAAAATTTGATGTAATTAAGCACATGTTGTCAATGCCAATTTTGAATGGAAGGATTGGCAAATGGATTTTGGCCTTATCTGAATTCGAATTAAGGTTTGAATCGGCAAAAGCTGTCAAGGGGCAGATTATTGCTGACTTCATTACTGAACATCATGATACATCAATAAATTTGCTTAACATTATTCCTTGGGTATTATTCTTCGATGGATCTTCATGCGACAAAGGTGGTGGAGCAGGTATTTTATTAATTTCACCCAAAGGAGAAACATTTGAGTTTGCTATTCCCATTCAATCTACTGTTACTAACAATCAGGCTGAGTATGAGGCATTACTCAAAGGGCTCCAATATTTGAAAGAAGCAAAAGCCATTGCAGTTGAAATTTTTGGAGATTCAGAATTGGTCATAAAACAATTGAATGGTGAATATGAATGCAAAAGTGATATCTTGAGGAATTACTATGAAGAATGCAAAGAAATATTGAAGAGCTTTCGGTCAGTAATTCTACAACACATTCCTAGAGGGGATAATGGAGAGGCAAATAGATTGGCCCAAAGTGCATCAGGTTACAGAGAAAATCAAGAGGTATTTGCTACTGATGACTGTGCTTTCGGGAGTAGTTTGGCAGAAGGTGATTGGAGGAAAGAAATTGCCGATTATTTGGAGAATCCATCCCAGAAGGTTTCTAGAAGACTCAGGTATAAAGCTATAAAGTTTGTTCTTCTTGATAAAGATTTATATTATAAATCCCTGGACGGAGTATTATTACGTTGCTTAAATCAAGAAGAAGCAAAGAAGTTGATGAGTGAAGTGCATGATGGATTATGTGGAGCACATCAGTCAGCTTACCGAATGAAGTGGGTTATTAGAAGAACTGGATATTACTGGCCGACAATGTTGGAAGATTGCTTTGAATATTATAAGGGATGTCAAGACTGTCAGAAATTTGGAAACATTCAGAGAGTTCCAGCATCGGCTTTGAATCCCATTATCAAGCCATGGCCATTCAGAGGATGGGGAATAGATTTGATTGGCCAAATAAATCCTCCATCGAGCAAGGGGCATAAGTTTGTACTTTTAGCAACAGATTATTTTACCAAGTGGGTTGAGGCGATTCCATTGAGAAAGGTAGCATCAGAAGATATGATTGAATTTGTCAAAGAGCACATCATTTACAGATTTGGAATTCCTCAGACAATTACCACAGATCAAGGGTCTCAATTTACATCTTCAGAGTTCAGAGATTTTGCTGAAAGTATGGGGATAAAATTACTGAATTCTTCTCCTTATTATGCTCAAGCCAATGGACAGGCAGAAGCTTCCAACAAGATCATGATTAAAATCATACAGAAGAAAATTGATCAAAAGCCAAGAAGGTGGCATTCGGTACTCAATGAAGCATTGTGGGCTTACCGAATGGCTCCTCATGGGGCTACAAAAACGTCTCCTTATGAACTAGTGTATGGACATCATGCCATTTTGCCATGGGAATTACAAACAGAGTCAAGGAGAATACAGTTGCAGAAAGATTTAAGTTCTAAAGATTACAGTAACTTGATGATGGACGAATTGGAAGATTTGCATATGATTCGTCTCAAAGCATTGGAAAATATTGAGAAAAATAAGATGCGAGTTGCCAAATATTACAACAAGAAGGTAAAAGTCAGGCAATTTGCAGAAGGAGATTTGGTTTGGAAAGCGATATTGCCGATTGGAACCAAATATGCAGCATTCGGCAAATGGTCTCCAAATTGGGAAGGTCCTTTCAGAGTGGTTAGATGCGTGCCTGGAAATGCATATATTTTGAAGACATTATTGGGAGAAGAATTTGCTTCTGCTATAAATGGAAGATATTTGAAGAGGTATTATCCCAGTATTGAAATCGATCGGTGATTGATATATTAAATTGCCGAACAGCCGATATTCGGGAAGAAATCGTCTTTAGAGGGAAATTAACAGAGACATTGGAGAAAAAGAAAAATGGCCAGTACTGAATGTATTGCCCTTAGCACAAAATATATTACATCAGGAGTTCATGCAAGATCACAAAAGATAAGTTTTATTGCCGAAATTCCATAAATCCCTAGTACAAACTACTGGAAGAGCCTGTTCAAAACAGACTGGGGATGAATGGAATCGGCAATGGCAGCACCATGGCCATCAAGACGATCAATGGAGGCGTCAATGTCATCGATGTCTTCTGGGTTGCTATTGGCGAAACCAACCGGCATCCTGGAATAGTCAGTGCCGGTGTGCGTCGACATGGCAACGAGACCCGTAGCGACGCCCAGGCGAACGCCATGGGAGGCCACCTCGTCGACACGGCCTGCCACCGCACCAAGGCGTGCCTCGGGTGTGTCCCCTTGGGCGTTCACCTTGTCCGCCAGCTCCTCCACCAGCGCCTTCAGTCGATCAAGTTCAGCATCACGCGCTGCAAGGTTACAAGGGGATAACAGATTAATATCATTTGGAGGACGAGATTGAAATTGAGCAGATTGCAGGACTCACCATCAATGACTTCGAGCAGCTGCTTGCGCTCGTGCTGCCATTCAAGGTCAGCAATCCCGGCATGCTTGTCTTCGTTAATCGGTCAAGGATATACCTGGCTTTCTTTGTTTATTTAAAGACCGATCTTACGTCATGCTGATGCTGTGCGTTCGGCAGTGTAATTCTTACATGCTTTTCACCGATTGCCGAATGATATCCCGAAAATATGACAGATAGCTTGTCCGTAGCGATATGTCTCTCAAGATTGGCTTCAATGCCGTAAATATGGAACTGTCTGGTCTCACCCGGCACGTTCCAGGTTTTGATCTAAACGTTTTTATCCCTTTGTTAGTTTTCAGGCAAACTGACTGGCACGCCTCCGGAATTCGAAAGCCAGGGCCACGTGTTGAAGCCAGCTGATTCGGCTTGCTGTGGGGCTTGGCGCGAGCTGCATATTTTGCGTCAACAGATTTTTTGGCCAAAGTTAGATGGATATCTGGATGCGGTCATGGATGGATGGACTTGCCCTGACGATGTGCTGGACCCATTCCGGCGTCTCGACACTCTTACTCGCAATGTCTATCGAGCGCTTCGGAGTTGGGCTGATCAAAAGATCGGGAACGTTAAGATGCAGTTGCTAGTGGCCAAGCAGATCATACTGCTCTTTGATCATGCACAAGAACAACGCCAGCTATCTGCCGAGGAGCACGATTTCAGAAAGCAGCTAAAAGGCTTGTGTTTGGGCCTTGCCTCCCTTGAGCGCACCATCGCCAGGGAATGCTCGAGGATTACTCAACTGCGTGAAGGGGACGCCAACACACGCTATTTTCACATGCAGGCGAGTCACAGACGAAGGAAGAACCACATTCGTAGCTTGTGTGTGGACGAGACCACTGCGTACACTCCGGAGCGCATGGCTGATATGCTATTCGACTACTATCTCAAGTTGCTGGGGACAGAGGTTGACAGGAGCTCGACGATCAACTTCGAGGCTCTTGGGATCACGCCAATTGACCTGTCAGCACTTGAGTTACCCTTCACAGAGGAAGAGGTCTGGGGTGTAATTCGGGAGATGCCATCAAGCAAATCGCCGGGGCCTGATGGTCTCACCGGAGCCTTTTACAAGAGCGCCTGGCCGGTCATCCGACTGGACGTCATGAGGGCAATCAATGCCTTCTACGCCGTCGATCGCCGACAGTTTCGCTGCTTGAACATAGCCTTGCTCACGCTGATCCCCAAGAAGGTGGATGCCGCAGGCTCTCAAGACTATAGGCCAATAAGCCTCATCCATAGCTTCCCAAAGCTGGTTTCAAAGCTGATGGCGAATCGATTGGCGCCGCGATTGGACGCACTAATCCAGCGCAACCAGAGCGCGTTCATCAAGGGCCGCTCGATACTGAACAATTTCAAGTACGTGCAAAGTGCCGCAAAGCTCCTCAAGACGAGGAAGATACCAAAGTTGCTTCTCAAGCTCGACATCTCTATGGCGTTTGATACTGTTCTCTGGCCGTTTTTGCTGGAACTGCTACAAGCATGGGGGTTTTCGCTAGATGGCGTGACTGGGTGGCCCTCTTGCTCTCCATAGCCTCAACTAGAGTACTGCTAAATGGCCAACCCGGACGAAGAATTTGGCATCGACGGGGGCTGCGCCAGGGCGACCCCCTCTCTCTGATGTTGTTCGTGATAGTGATGGACGTCCTCAACCGGCTCTTTGGTAAAGCAAGCGATCAGGGCTTACTGCAGCCGATGGGTCACAATGCCATCAAGTTCCAGTGCAGTATGTATGCCGACGACGTCATCTTGTTTGCGTCGCCGACGGTGCCGGAGGCTCAAGCAATTGCGCGCATCCTCTCCATCTTTGGTGAAGCTTCAGGACTCCAAACCAATTTGGCCAAATGCTCCATTACACCCATCTTCGGAGCCGATGCAGCAATCCAGCAGATCCAGTCGGTCTTGCCCTGTCAGATATGCCCGTTCCCCATCAATTACCTTGGAGTGCCACTATCGACATGCGCATTGCCAAAGGACAGTTACCGGCCAGTGATCGCGAAAGTGGTGGCCAAACTACCAATGTGGAAGGGACCTCTCATGCAAAGAAGTGGCCGTCTCATCCTGACCACCTCTGTGCTCTCCGCGATCCCGGTTTACTGGGCCATGGCGGATCAACTGCCAGGATGGGTACTGGAGGAGATCGACAGCATCAGAAGACGTTTCTTTTGGGCAGGGAGTGATGCTTCGGTGCGCGACAGATGTTTGGTGGCATGGGAAACTGTCTGCTTGCCCAAAACCAATGGAGGGCTGGGCATCACGGACTTCAAGCTGGCCGGCCTAGCATTAAGCGCAAGATGGTTGTGGTTGCAGCGCACCGACCCGGATAGGGCATGGGCAGCCTTGCCAATCAAGGTTGACCTGGAAGCGCAAGCCTTGTTTGATGCCACGGTAACAATTCACATTGGGGATGGGCAACGCACCTTGTTTTGGACGGATTGCTGGATCGACGGCGAGTCCATCTGCGACATTGCACCAGTGCTCGTCGGCGCGGTGAGCACCAGAACCAAGAAACCCAGAACCGTGGCACAGGCCCTGGAGCAGCGCCGCTGGACCCGCGACATCACTGGTGCGCTAACTGTGCGGGCTGTGGTCGAATACCTCTATCTGTGGAACAAGCTCCAGGAGATCCAGCTGCAGCCGGGCACTGATGACGCCATACGGTGGCGATGGACTGCAACAGGCACATTCACAGTGCAATCAGCATATCAGGCAATGCACCTGGGGCGAATGACGTTCCCAGGAGCTGACCACATCTGGAAATCATGGGCTCCTTTAAGGGTCAAGATTTTCTTCTGGTTGGCATTGAGGGAGCGCATCTGGACGGCTGACCGGAGAAGACGACGAGGGCTTGACGCCCATGACTTGTGTTTCCTATGTGATCAGGAGAATGAGACTGCAAACCACCTGTTGATCTACTGCCCGGTGGCCAAGGAGGTGTGGTGGCAGGCAATGCGTTGGGCAAATTGCAACTGCACGTTCATCGCCGGCCAGCCTAGGATCCAGGAATGGTGGGAACATCTGTTGTCTATCCAAGCACCGGGGCGTCGCAAGGGGATGTCAAGCCTATTCATGATCATCGGATGGCAGCTCTGGAAAGAGCGGAATGCTCGCCTGTTTGAGCATCGCGAAGCACCAATTGCGGTCATCATTGACAAGATCAAGCAGGACGTTGAGATTTGGGTGTTGGCCGGCGCTAGGAACCTAGGGCGTTTATTTTGCGAGTAATCCGCTTTGTCCTCGCACGCTTGGGTGCTTGTATTTCGAATTTTCTCTACTTAATTCAATGATACGCAGCTCTCCTGCGTATTCGAGAAAAAAAAAAGAAAGGATGTAACTCTTTTGCTATGTTTTTCCATTGCTGTATCGATTAGAGCAAACAAACCTGTCGAACATAATGGAATGAAGAAATAATAACCTTCTGACTTGTTGGTCTTTCTTGCAAGTGTGGGTGTCGTACGTCATGCCACTGATATTTGGCATAATTTCAGGTTCAATGCTCTGTTGAGTTGTTATTTGCAGCGTCACGCACTCACGCTCCTTTGAGCTGTTGTGTCCTAGCGCGCGCCTTCATCTTCCCGAGATGTTGCTGATCGCAATTCTGATAGAATTGTCCTGCTTGTCTGAGTCAAAACGGACCTTACTGACCATGTACGAATCTTCATTTTCAGGCCAAATTGCTAGTAACAAAACAACCGGTGAGATCCTGATCGCTTGTATTGTTCTATAAGCTGCCATGTATGCATGTATGAAAAACATGTTCAGGCTGAAACTAATCCAGGACCCATCGAGCGGCCAGGCGGCTATCAACAAACAGCTGCTCCTGCAACAACCTGGGACTACGAGGCAGGCAATGGATGTATTTTGGAGTTTCTGCAATTAGCTAGTGGGGTGGGGTGATCTTGATGGCAGAGTTTGTTTCCAGTTATGCTCGTCTTGGAACAGAGTTTTAGTACGTGGCATCTCGCTGTGACGTGTGAGCTGTGAGTTTGGCATTGCTGCGTCCGTGAGCCAAACCTGGCCTGCGTTGTGACTTGTGACGTATCTGAATCATGTCGGGAATTAAAACATATCGCAGTTCTGAATGGCTGCTTAATTATTCCATGTGCTTGTTCGCAATCCGCAGTCGGAGAGTAATTTGACGCGCTCTATGTTTGTTCATCCCGCGTGTCAGTTTTTTTTTAAACAAATCCTGCGTGTCGTTGGTGTATGCTTAAGCTTGCTACTAGTGTTGCACAACGGTGTACTTTAGTTCTTAACCGAAAGTTGTTTCTTGTAGCATAGGGTGTTTTTTGCACACAAGGTGTGGACTGAAAATCCATCAGAACTAGTGCAGAATTAGAATCAGAACCTGCATTCAGGCTGTGACAGGTTCAGCATTTGGAACGGTGAGCCTTTTCATTCGTCCCCTGCACGCACACAATCCAAATCACACTCCCTGATCAAACTGCTGCAACCGCAGTCGCGGCAGGTTCCCGCTCGTGCTCCGGCGAACTGCGGCGGCATTGGCACAGGCGGCGCAGCATCATCTCTCGCCAAACACACGCGTCGCCCCTGGCCGCGGCGGAGCATCATCCTCTCCGAGACGCCGGCCAAGTGACCAGGTCCACCCGAGATCCTCTTCGGGGACGGCGGCTGCGGATCACGCCCACCAGTCCACCACCGTGTTCGGAGCTCCGTCCGGCTCTGAGGTCAAACCTCCGTGCGCCTGCCATTGATTAGGCCCCAGCGTCGCAACGACGAGCTCCTCGTCCTCTCGTCCGCCCGGCTCGCGGGAGCACCGCCCCCGTCGCCTCGGGGCAGCGCGTTCAATTTGTGCGGCACCGGGAAAAGCTTCGCCAGAGGCCGGAACACGCCTCGTCACCTTCGCCGGCAAGTCTCCTTCTCCCCAGCCACCGATCGAAGTCGTGGCCACCGCGGCGGCGCGGCCCCTCAGCTGTATGCGCCTGACGACGACGAAGCTCCAGCGATGCGTCTAATCTGGGCCGCTTGGGCCCAATCGAACGGCAATTAGGTACCTAGGGGGTGGACGGTATCTCAAATACCGACCACCCCTTTGGTCGGGGCTTCCGTTCACGCCGCGCGGCGCGTCTCGCCGGAGCGGCGGCACGCTCAGGCCATGTTTCCCGGGGGACGCCGCATCAGTCTCCACCATGATCCTTCTAAACAACGCTGCCGTGTTCTGCTCGTGCTCTTGGATTCCCCTCCTCGCCGCCGGCCTCGACCGTGCGCGTGCGTGCAGGTGCAGCGTTCGTGCGCATGGAGCAGCTGAGCCGACGAGAGATTGAAGAAGCAGGCCGAAGCATGCGTTGATTCGAGGGGTTGCTGGAACATGCATCGAGCCATGGCGGGCAGACGAGGTCGCGCGATATGCCCTGCTGCCTCTCGCCGCCGGCGGTCTGCGGTCTCCGGATCTGGCCTGGCGCCGACGCAGTCGCCTCAGTCGCGTTTTGCGCAATCACACACGTTTCGCGTAACGACTATACTCCGGATTTGCGGCGTCGCGGACGAGTCCAGTACACGAAAGGCGTGCGTGCGTACGTCATGGTACACGGGACAGGAAATCACGAGCGCTGCACGTTCAACAAATCCCGATCTGATCGATGGCTGGGCGCATGCACAAAAATCACAGTAAAATGCATGCGAATGGATCATGGATATATCTATCAGCTTGCAAAAAAATCAGGATCCAATTCGATCTTTGGAGCGAGAAACGAAAAAGAGAAACTTCTGCAGGGGGTGGACGGTAAATGAGATACCGACCACCCCGAGGTCCTCAAAACCCGCGGTTTTACGGCGGCTCGAATCGCGCTAAAATCTCGAGAAAATTCACAGGCACGGGGAATGCGGTTACACTGGATCGTACGAAATTTCAGAGTCTGATATGATCTCTAGCGCGAGAAAGAAAAAATACGAAATTCCCGTGGGGTGGTCGGTAAATGAAATACCGACCACCCCTTGGCCGGGCTATATCCCTCGCCGCCGCCGGACGCGTCCGCAAAGCACTGCTCGTCTCAGCCTGCCCTCAAGTGCGCGGTGCCATCCCCTCGCGCTTCGGCGTTGGTACTTCAGGTCTTCAGGACGTGGCGCACGCCGATCTCTCGCGCACGCAGTGCAGCTCAGGTGCGGAGGACGCGGCGAGCACGGCGCTCCGCCGTGCCCGGTTCGGTGTCGGAAACCGACGCCGTGGTCTCCTTCCCGCGGGTGCTCGACGCGCCTTGCGTCACGCTAGCTTGCTCATGCTGGCGCGACGGCGAGATCGTCCATGAGACCATGAACAGACCGGGCACGCAAGTGACCACCTCTTTTGTGGCGAGCTCGCCATGCGTGTCCCCTCGTCGTCCAGCGACCGCGTTATGTCCACCTTCCACGTCCATACCTGAGACACGCCAGCAGGTGACCAGCGGCGGCGGCGCGGGGTCTCGACACCGGAGCCGTGGAGCGAGGGAGCACGCCGCGAGGTCCGTCAGCACGCGCAGCCGTAGGAGAAAGCCCAGTGCATCCTTGCTCCAAGATTTGACGGCCTCAAATCTGAGGAAAAATCATGTGAACAGGGCACGAAGACACTCACCACCGTACCAAATTTTAGAACCAGATGTGATCTGTGGAACGAGAAACAAAAAGGAGAAATGGACGTAGGGGGTGGACATGCCTGAAATTTGCAGTTTGACGGACCCACGGATGGGCAAATATCTTGCGAAAATTCAGGTAAACGGGACACGTACTCATCGCCACACTGATTTTCATAATCCGATGAGATCTCCTGAAGGAGAAATAAAAAAGGAGAAATTTCCGCTGGGTGCTCGTCCTGCGCAGCCATGGCGCGCGCAGGAGCAAAGGCAAAGCTCTGTGCAGATGTACTCTCCCGCTCGAGAGACGCCGCGCCGGTTCCCGCTGTTATCGGCCTCGCGCCGGCGCGCGCGTGCCGTCCCTGTCCCTTGTAGCGGGCGCTCTCCTTCCTCTCCTGTGGCCAAGTGACCAAGACCATCCAGCCCTCTTGGCCTCTTCAGAGGTGGCAGCTACTGCAGATCACGGCCGCTGACGACGTCTGGAGTCTGGAGATTATGCCCACCTCCATGTTCGGAGCTCTAGCGCTGACGACGAACGCCGGTGCGCCTGCCATTGCTGGTTCGCCCACTGCCTAGCACGGCAACGGCAAGCTAGTGCCGAAATTGTCGCCGCGCTCCTCTGGTCCGCCCTGCAAGAGTGCGGCCGCCGCCGCCGTGAACAGCTTCAGATCGATCGCCTCGGGGCGGCGCGTTCAGTACGCGCGGCATTGGGACGAAGCCTCGCCGGAGGCCCGAGCACAGTCGCCGGCACCGTGAGCACCTGGGCCACCGACCGAACCCGTGAGCGCCGCGGCCTCCGGCTCCGGGCTCCGGCAATAGCGAACCTGAGCCTGACGACGAAGACGCTGCGCCCAATCTAGATCGTCAACGTCAGATCGGACGGCTATTAGATACCAGGGGTGGACGGTATTTCAAATACCGACCGGGTGGTCGGTATCTCAAACACCGACCGCCCCTTTGGACGGGGCTTCGCGTTCACGCCGCGCGGCTCGCCGGAACGGCGGCGTGCTCAGCGGCTCAGGCAGGCAAGGCCGATCTTGCAAGCGCCATGGTGGTGCGGCTGCTCGCGAACGAAAGGGCCGGCAGGGTGCTGTTGGGCTGCCATGGCCGACGCAGACATGAGCATGACGCGCACAAAGCTCTGTGCAGTCTTGCAGACGTCGTCGGCGTAACTCTGCGCGCCCCATGCCCTGTCCCGCTCGAGAGGCGCCGCGCCTGTCCTGGCCGTTATTCTTCTGAACAACGCGGCCGTGCTTATGCTCTCAGACTCGGAGTCCTCGCCGCCGGCCTTGCGCATGCAATGCATGCGTGTTTGCCGTGCGTTCGTGAGGATCGACCATCTGATCGAGCCGACCAGGGGTTGAAGACGCAGGTGCAAGCTGCAAGCATGGGCTGATGGATTCGAGGGGTTGCAGCCTTTGCAGGCGTCGAACAATGGAGGTGGACGGCACAGGCTGGCAGTCGCGAAAGCTGTGTCAGCCGTCCATGACGGCGGGCAGCGGTGAGCCGGTGATGTGACGAGGCCGGGGCATCATGCTATTCATGCATGGATGCTCTATTCAGCAGGCCATGCCGTGCTGTTGTGACCAAGACCATCCAACCTCTTCAGAGCCGGCGCCTGCTGCAGACCACGGCCACCGCCCTGTTCAGAGTTCCGGCGCTGACGAGGAACGCCAGTGCGCCTGCCATTGGTTCGGCCAGCTAGCATGGCAGGGGACCAAGAGTGTCTTCCCTGCACGCGTCCACAAATCACGGAGCTCAATGGCGTTACCGCTCGCTAAATGCAGCTTCTGGTTATGCTTATGCATTTCACCTGACGCCTGCACGTAACTGCGGGTCCAGGATTCCGGGAAGGTTGGCACACGCGCTGAGCCGTTTCAGTTCGAAAAAGAAAAAGATCAAGGCAAACTAATCAAGTAATCATGCCTCGGGAAACAGAAAAGGAAAAATGAAACGGACTACTGTACATAGTGTTGCACCGAACTTCATTGTTAGCGAACGGCACTCCGCAAATCTGAGCCCTGCACTGCAAGGCTTTGTGAAAGCTACTAGTTGGGTGTGGGACGAAAGCAAGCAGCTGAGTGCCGGAGTCCCATCCCCATCCATTCCCACGGTTGGGTACGGCTCCACCAACTTCCCAAAAATTCTCTCTCTAAACGTCACTGTTCATCTATCACATCAAATCACATCAAATCTCTCTCATCATGCATGGAGCACTAAACGTGGGTAAATAAAAAAACTAATTACATGGTTTTGATGTACACGACGAGACGAATCTTTTGAGCCTAGTTAGGTCATGGTAGGACAATGTTTACCACAAACAAACGAAAAGTGCTACAGTGTCCGATGTGACATTTTCACTTCACTTTTCACCTTTTCACATGAAAAAAACACCCCCAGAGTAGCTATAGCGAGTCGTGCATTTCATTCAGTAACGAGAGAGAAACAATAAAGGCTAAATTGAAATCGAGTTGGATGTCTATTAGTGCTACATTTTCAGAATGAGGCAGATTCGGATATATAATATTGAAACAGTGAATTGAAATTCGAAACTCTGCTTCCCGAACCGAGGCAACAAAGGGCACGAAGACACTCACCACCGTACCAAATTTCAGAACCAGATGTGATCTGTGGAACGAGAAACAAAAAGGAGAAATGGACGTAGGGGGTGGACATGCCTGAAATTTGCAGTTTGACGGACCCACGGATGGGCAAATATCTTGCGAAAATTCAGGTAAACGGGACACGTACTCATCGCCACACTGATTTTCATAATCCGATGAGATCTCCTGAAGGAGAAATAAAAAAGGAGAAATTTCCGCTGGGTGCTCGTCCTGCGCAGCCATGGCGCGCGCAGGAGCAAAGGCAAAGCTCTGTGCAGATGTACTCTCCCGCTCGAGAGACGCCGCGCCGGTTCCCGCTGTTATCGGCCTCGCGCCGGCGCGCGCGTGCCGTCCCTGTCCCTTGTAGCGGGCGCTCTCCTTCCTCTCCTGTGGCCAAGTGACCAAGACCATCCAGCCCTCTTGGCCTCTTCAGAGGTGGCAGCTACTGCAGATCACGGCCGCTGACGACGTCTGGAGTCTGGAGATTATGCCCACCTCCATGTTCGGAGCTCTAGCGCTGACGACGAACGCCGGTGCGCCTGCCATTGCTGGTTCGCCCACTGCCTAGCACGGCAACGGCAAGCTAGTGCCGAAATTGTCGCCGCGCTCCTCTGGTCCGCCCTGCAAGAGTGCGGCCGCCGCCGCCGTGAACAGCTTCAGATCGATCGCCTCGGGGCGGCGCGTTCAGTACGCGCGGCATTGGGACGAAGCCTCGCCGGAGGCCCGAGCACAGTCGCCGGCACCGTGAGCACCTGGGCCACCGACCGAACCCGTGAGCGCCGCGGCCTCCGGCTCCGGCAATAGCGAACCTGAGCCTGACAACAAAGACGCTGCGCCCAATCTAAATCGTAGAGGTCGGATCGGACGGCTATTAGATACTCAGGGGTGGACGGTATTTCAAATACTGACCACCGGGTCGGTATCTCAAACACCGACCGCCCCTTTGGTCGGGGCTTCGCGTTCACGCCGCGCGGCTCGCCGGAGCGGCGGTGAGCTCAGCGGTTCAGGCAGGCAAGGCCGATCTTGCAAGCGCCACGATGGTGCGGCTGCTCGCGAACGAAAGGCCTGGCAGGGTGCTGTTGGGCCGCCATGGCCGGCGCAGACATGAGCATGACGCGCACAAAGCTCTGTGCAGACGTCGTCGGCGTAACTCTGCACGCCCCCATGTCGCGCCTGTCTCGACCGTTATCCGTCTGAACAACTCGGAGTTCTCGCCGCCGTCCTCGCGCATGCATGCGCGTGTGCCGTGCGTTCGTGAGCGGACCAGGGGTTGAAG
This sequence comes from Echinochloa crus-galli, assembly GCA_900205405.1. Lineage (NCBI taxonomy): Eukaryota > Viridiplantae > Streptophyta > Magnoliopsida > Poales > Poaceae > Echinochloa > Echinochloa crus-galli. The sequence continues at coordinate 1,873,464 of OAMR01000075.1, forward strand.
ACGCAGGCCTTGTTTAGATGTTGAAATTGAAATGGTGAATTTGGGAGTACGATGTCACTTCATAATCATTGCATCACTGTGCATTTCGTTTGTATTTGTGAAAAATTGTCCAAAAATTAATTAATAAGCTTAAAATGTTCGTCTCACAGAGCACAACAAAACCGTGCAATTAGTTTTTGACTTCATCTACATTTAGTATTTCATGCATGCTATGATATTTTGATGTGATGGGAATCTTCTTTTTGCATAGTAAATTTGGGTGTGGCTTTTTGCATCTAAACAAGGCTGCAGGTGCAAGCTGCAAGCATGGGCTGATGGATTCGAGGGGTTGCAGCCTTTGCAGGCGTCGAACAATGGAGGTGGACGTCACAGGCTAGCAGTCGCCTGCCATTAGTACGGCTAGCTAGCACGGCAGCCGGCAGGGACCAAGAGTGTCGCCGCGCTCCTCGCTCTCGTCCGCCCAGCACGGTACACCAGGAGCGCACCTCCACGGCACGCGGCCGGGAGCACCTCTCCGTCGCCCTCGTCGCCGGGACAAGCCACGCCAGAGCCCGGAACACGCCTCGTGGCCTCGCGGAGAGACCATGCGTCTTTCATTTGCGCTTATCAGCACGTGCCCTCTTGTCCCCGCCGCATACTGTGCTGATCGCGGTGCCTGCCCCTGCCCGCAGGGGCGCAGGGCTACGCGCCTGCATGACGTCAAGACGTATCCGAGTATGACCAAAACTTGACGCGCGTAACAAAGGTCCATGGCCTTACCGTTCGCTAATGCAGCTTCTGGTTATGCTTATGCATTTCACCTGCACGTAACTGCAGGTCCAGGATTCCGGAAGGTTGGCGCACGCACTGAGGTGTTTCAGTTCGAAAAAGAAAAGGATCAAGGCAAACTAATCATGCCTCGGAACAGAAAAGGAAAAATGAAACGTACTTGTTGCACCAAACTTCATTGTTCGGAGCGGACGGCACTCCGCAAATCTGAGCCCTGCACTGCAACGCAAGGCTGCAAAGCTTTGTGAAAGCTAGTTGGGTGTGGAACGAAAGCAGGCAGCTGAGTGCCCGGAGTCCCATCCCCATCCCCCACAGCAAGTCCAGTCCCGTCGATGCTTTGGGGCAACCTAACACACCTTTGGCCTCGTTCATTCTCAAATTCACACTCCCAAATTCACTATGCAAAAAGAAGATTCTCATCACATCAAAATATCATAGCATGCATGAAATATTAAATGTAGATAAAATCAAAAACTAATTGTACAGTTTTGCTGTACTCTACGAGACGAACATTTTGAGTCTAATTAATTAATTTTTAAACAATTTTTCACACATACAAATGAAACGGTACAGTGGCCGGCCTGACACGCGTCGAGCCAGCCAGACCCGAATCGGGCGTTCCCTTTCGGGAACTAAACGCGGCCTTTTCTTGCCGCCGGAAACAGGCGCACTACCGTGGCTTAAAACTATCACAGCAACCTGGTCCGCCACGCCAAACTCCAAACATGCATGCATGCTCGGTCCTCATGTCACGGTGGCTTGTCCGGGTCAGTGTTTTCCTACGTGGATGAAGAGACGACTCGACCGGTGAAGAGGGCCACTAAAATCATCATCTACACCAACCTGCGCTCACCGCTGAACGCAGATCCATTCCATTGCCTTTGTTCCTAACTTCCCAGCCAAGCATTTGATTGGATGATTAGCGGAGGTACTTGTAGTACCTGTCAAGTGTCAAACCTCATTGATGCGAGTGTGCAAGTACAGTTTTGTACGTGTAAGCCTCCAGTACATGTGTTTCTTAGGCCGTGTTTAGATGTTGGTTTTGGTGGGTGAATTTGGGAGTATGATGTCACATCGTAATCATTGCGTCACTGTAGCATTTCGTTTGTATGTGTGAAAAATTATCCAAAAATTTATTAATTAGGCTCAAAATGTTCGTCTCGCAGAGTACAACAAAACTGTGTAATTAGTTTTTGATTTTATCTACATTTAGTACTCCATGCATGTTATGACATTTTGATATGATGGGAATCTTCTTTTTGCATAGTAAATTTGGGAGTAGAAATTCTGGATGTAAACAGGGCCTTAGAAAAAATTGCTGCATGGACACTACAACGTGTTGTTCATGAGGTGCTGAAGGTTGTTTTTTCCTCACTATAATACTTGTACTTCCATCGATTACTTTCAACAACGATTATCTCTGACATTTAAGAATTAAGATAGTTTCTCTTGAGGCAGTGAATTTTGCGAATTCTCTTTTCCACGATTATATGTGAAGGCAAGTCAAGGACTCAATAGAGGACTCCACAACCTAAAATGCATGGTCTCTTTTTACAATTTTATAGTAGGTTTCTTTTTAAGAGTCATCGTCCCGTCATCTACACCACTAGTACTCAAGAATGCACGTGAGATCTATCTTTTCTCCGTCTTCTCATAACGAAAACCTGTTGATATTGTCGGAACCCTCCAAAGCTTTGGGGAACCCCTCCAATTTATTTTTCTGGCTTCCAGGGAGGAAAAAAAAAGGGAAAAGAAAGTTGATGAAAGCGTGTGGGGAAGAGATGGAGATGGGCGTCGATTTGCGGAAGGAACCGCGTCTGCCTCAAAGGACAGAAAATCTTACTCTCAAAAAGAAAAGGAGGCACAAAATCTTTGTTGCACCAAGATAGCGAAAGCAGTGGAAAAGATAAATGTGCAGGCGGAACAAGTGCTTGCTGCATAAAAGGTGATTTTCTACTGAAAACACAAAAGATACTTGATTTATAATTATCAAAAGAAAAGATGCTTGATTTTCACGAGATGGGAATGCTAGCCTCTCTTAATTTTGTTTTTCTTTAAACATCATGTGATTTATGTTCCTCCTCGCAAAAACAAAGTGTTTTTTGTCGTAAAATTCTTTTTTGGGGAATTAATTTATCGTAAAATTCAATTTCCAGTGTACTAGCACATGAGCATCTCTGTACTGATAGTGAGAAGACTGGGTTAGGGGCATGACATCTGTCTTTGCTAATTTGGAAAAAAAAATATGTAAAATCACCACATATATCACTTCAAATTTGATATTTAACTCATTAACCGCTTGGGCATAGTTGTACACATGCTTATTTGATTCTTAGATGTACGCATATGAATCTATGAAGTATATATGGTAACCTTCGGGGCATTTTACGATAAGCTAGGCCTAATGATAGCTGAGATTAGTTATGGGGGAGCTAGCTGAGAGTTACTAATAGGGAGTTACCTAGCTGAGAGTTGGATTTAAAATTAGGTAGATAGTTATAGCTGGATGGATCCAAATAGACTCCTAATATGTAATTCATCATGCTCTTTTTGCAAAACATATATAGACGAGGACGATCACATGTATGTATGCACGCTTACTCTATAGATACATAAACACAACTATATCCTTATGAAAACCCTATTTCTGTAGCCAGATTCAAAAGATTAAGTGGGCTGATCTTAAGATTGACGAATCCATTATATTTCACGAATACGCAGGAGAACTGTGTATCATTGTATTAAGAAGAACTGGAAAGCAATGATCCCGTTTACAACACTCCGAAGGAGCATGAATTCACACCAACACCTGCAAAAGCAGAAACAACCCATGGCCGAAGCCGACAGCTACTCTACTACTTGCTGACAAAACAACCTAAACGCTTGACGAATCCATTGTGTAATCATCTCAAATCCGGAACAATGCTACTATTGTGGCTCCCAAAGCCCAAATAATAAAAGTGGGCTGAATTTGTTAACCATTTTGAGCATCAGAGTGATATTTTGTAACAAATTGATCGTCCTGGACCACTTCCTTAAACCCCCGTGCGAGTAACATTGGCCGGTGCGCGCCAGTGCGGTCCCCTCCGGACTCGCCGTTTCCCGAGACGAAACGGATCCGTCTTGGCGTGCACGACCGGCATATGCACGGCGAAAGCTGCACCCCGAGGCGGCGAGGCCCCGTCCAAAGCGCGCACGCGAATCCTCCTGCCCCCGCCGCGGTCGGATTCGCGTGCGCGCTGGATCTTGTACGGCGAGCGCAGCCGGGCTAGCCGTGTGCCGGCGCGTGCACTGCCTTTTGCCCGGACTTCCCCCTTTGGCCTTTTGGGTTGGGTGGGCACTGGGCGTCTGGGCAGCGAACCAGAGATGCAGAGAACAAGCTGTGTGCAACGCTGCTTGCCTGCTTAGGCTGCTTTGGTTGCCGGTCGTAACCGAGCGCGGCACAGCCTGCCGTTCCGTCGATCTGTTGAGCTAACCTATCGGCTTATTTCGCGCGGTAAACTTCTCCGTTTCGTTGACCCACCGATCTTATCCCTGGCACTAGCAGTATCGAGATGACTAAAGTTTCAGAGCTGTGACTGTGACCCTGTCGGCTATCGCCTCCGTTGACTTTGCCGGATGACAGCCTAGGACGGATATTTATGGGGTTGACAAAATGCATCGGTTGACTTGAGCCTTGTAACCGAGCGTTTCAATAGGGTTTGACTTCTCGACCGTGACCTAGTCTGGTTGAAACGAGCTAGAGGAACCAACGCCGTTTCGGCGATTGCAACAGCCGCACACGCCCCCGATCGCGTGGCCACACGCCCACACCACATGCGGGGCCCAAGCGGGCCGGAGCGCCGGAGCGGGGCGGCCACATCGCCATCGCCATCGCCCCTCCCACTCCCAGCCTCCCTTCCCTTCCCAACCGTGGTTGACGAGTAAGCGAGCGGGCGTGCCCCTTTCTCCGCCCCCACCGCGCACCGCCCGACCACGCACGGGAACCACGCCGCCCCTCCCCTCCCCTCTCCTCTCCTCCCAGCCCCCACGCCGCCGCGGATCCCCCGTCCCCTCCGCCTCCAGCTCCAGCACCCGCCTTCGCCTCGTGCTAGGTGAGAGACCAGGAAGAATCCCAGCCGACAGCTTCCGCGGCCGCCTCGCCTCCAGGTGGATCCCATCCGCCGACTCCGAGAGGGGCTAGCAGGCTAGCTCCCCGATCTGAGCTGAAAATTAGGTACGCGCGTGCCGTCTCCATGATTGAGCTCCTTTTAGTTTACGGATTTTCGTTCGATTTCTGGACGAAGGAGACGGAGTACTGTTTGGATCAGACACTGCCGTCAAGCTGCTGCTCGATGCCATGGGTATATGAACAGTTGGTCAAAATTGCCCTTTTATGCTTGCGCAGGATCTGAGCCTGCCGGGCGAGCAGCGAGCTGATGTACGGCTCGCCGGTGTCCAAGGACCTGAACCTGCCGGTGCAGCCGCCGATGGCCTCGTCCGGGCTGCTGAGGTACAGATCGGCGCCCAGCACGGTACTCGGCGAGCTCTGCGAGGACTTCCTCCCGCCCGGGCCCCGCGGCGCCAGCCCCGACGCCGGCGCCGACAACGTCTTCGCCAGGTTCCTGGCCGACCACAATATCCGGGACGACAAGCCGTCGCAGCCGCCTGCCCCCCACTTCCCCAGTGAAGCCGACATGGCCTCCCAGCAGCAGCAGCAAATGATGTTCCACCCCCAGCAGCAGCAGCAGGAGATGGTGGACGCCAAGTCCGGGCTCTACCGCACCGTCAGCTCCGGCATGGAACCTGCTGCCGGCACAGGCGTCGGCGCCAGCAACCTGACTCGGCAGAGCAGCTCCCCCGCCGGATTCCTCGATCATTTGAACATGGACAACGGTTGGTCCTTCCTTAATTCGGCCTTCTTTTGGTACTAGTTGTAGTTGCCATTCCTCGCTTGCTTCCTGCGCAGCAATTATTGCAGTTCTTCTGGAGTTTTACTTCCTGGAAGCATTTCTATTTCTGGAACTAAGCGTGTCCCACCTACACCGTCCTGCTCAATTCAGGGTACGGGGCCATGCTGAGGGCGGGCATGAGCATGGGCTTCAGGGACGGCAGCAGCGCCGCCGCCTCCGACTCTCTTGCTGGTGGAGGCAGCAGGCTAAAAGGGCAGCTCAGCTTCTCGTCACGGCAGGGCTCGTTGATGTCACAGATCTCAGAGATGGACTCCGAGGAGATCGGAGGGAGCAGCCCAGAGGCTGCAGGTGCCAGTAGGGGATACATCCCTGGGTACTCAATGGGCTCCGGGTGGGAGGACTCATCATCGCTCATGTCCGAGAACTTGTCTGGGACGAAACGCCCTCGGGACTCATCAGAGCCTGGCCAGGTATGTGCGCCACTGCATTAGCACTTCCATTCCTCGCTGTGTGGCGATTTGACAAGGATTGGCTTGGTCCCATTGGCGCAGAATGGCCTTACACACCAGTTCAGCCTGCCGAAGACATCGTCGGAGATGGCAACTATTGAGAAGTTCCTCCAGTTCCAGGATGCTGTGCCTTGCAAAATCCGTGCCAAGCGGGGATGCGCCACACATCCACGCAGTATCGCCGAGCGGGTTAGTGAATACACATTCTTGTATAGAATTTCTTCAATTTCGAGTCTGGTTGAGAAAGGCTGATGTTCTGATCTTTGCTGCCCAGGTGAGGAGAACAAAGATCAGCGAGCGAATCCGAAAGCTGCAAGAACTCGTCCCAAACATGGACAAGGTACCTCTGGATTGTGTTGTGTGGCTAGCAAATTTGCTATGCAAGGACCACTCCATAATTGACTTGTCTGCAACCTATACTTCCATTTCCTGCAGCAAACCAACACTTCCGACATGCTGGATTTGGCTGTGGACTACATCAAGGATCTCCAGAAGCAGGTTAAGGTAAAGAATGGTCACTTGTCGATAGCTTAATTTAGAAGGTCAACCAGCCAATGAACAGTACGGTCTAAATCAAGAAACTAAATTGTCCTACGACAGAGAATGGTTCCTTTTATTAGACTTATCTGAATTACATGCCAAAACAAAATTTTGAGAGTTACTTTCTGTGATCTGTTCATTTGAAGGTGATAAAGGAGAGCCAAGCTAATTGCACATGCTCAGCAAGCAAGAATCAGCAGCACTCTGATTGAAGCCCCCTGACTCTGGAATGTGCGCTGTACAAGACCTGCAGACGTCAAAGGCATGTTCGCTCGTCATAGAAAAGATGTAAACGCATCTCATATTTCTTTGGGGGATTGAGTAGCAGCAGTTGGTAGGCTTGTCTACAATGCAATGTAGCTATGTATGAGCAAAGGGGCATAGAGCAGTGGCATCATCAAGTATTCAAGTGGTAAGGAGATGGGTGAAAGCGGGGAAACATAGGAGAAGCAATTGTATAGTTTGGTTGTAACTTTGCTATGGCCGTGTTTAGTTCCATAAAGTTTGCAAAAAGCAACTCCCAAGTTCACTATGTAAAAAGAAAGATTCCCATCACATCAAAATATCATAACATGCATGGAGTACTAAATGTAGATGAAATCAAAAACTAATTGCACAGTTTTGTTGTACTCTACGAGACGAACATTTTGAGCCTAATTAATCAAACTTTTGGTAGAAAGTTATTACTCTACCTCCACTGTAGTAGCAGCTGTAAATGTGCCGCTGATAAATAGTACAAAACGTGGAGGTGTTCAACGGAAGCAATTTGTTTCGACTTTATGAACATATATCATTGAATTAATGGGCATCCTCTACCCCCTTGTGCTTCCCCGGGACCTCAGGCCTGTTGATTTCTGAAGCTGTTCGGCAATCTATCTGGATGCTTAAGACAGCTGAGCTGCAACGCGCACCGAAAGATTCAGGTTCTGGATGTCCAGATCCGGATTCTTCCATCACCAATCTGCAGCAATCTTCAAGGGCCTGCTGGTGAGGTAATCCTATTGTTTCGGAAGTCTTCTGTGTAGCAATCTTCAAGGGCCTGTTGAGGTAAATACCTATTGTTTTGGGACTGGAGAAACAGCTGAACTGATTCATCTATTCATATATATCAATTTCTACCTTAACCACTGCTAAACGTGGTAAATTCCTCACATAGTCCATTCCTATCGCATGCAAAATATTTTTAGCTACTGAGGCAAGCATCTGCACACAAACAGCACATATCACATATCAGAAAATATTTTACTGGAACACAACGCCCTGTTCGCTTGGCTTATCAACCACCAGACAGCAGTATTTTTCTCTCAGCAGAAATCAGCATCAGTCAGCCAGCAGTATTTTTCTATCAGCAGAAATCAGCACCACCCAAACGTTACTTTTTTTTTGAAGACCATCAAGTAAACAGCAGGAGCACTGCCAATTCATATAAGAAGAAGAGCAATTGTATATAACGCGCCGAAGCAAACACCCCACGACACAAACGACGCAACCAACATTACACTACACCACCACAGACTGGGAGAGAAGCCGAAAGAAAACACCGCGCGCTGCACCGTCGTCGCCAACGCTGTGCCATGCCAAAAGTCATGGCCCGCTGCAAGCCAGAGTGGCCCCTCGAACTCCTCCACCATGGGAGTATTACCCTCCGGTCACACACAGGACCGTCGAACTCCCTGTCCCAGCCGAGCGTCAACAGAATACTCCCGTTGCGGCGCCCGGTTACTTGATTTTCTATCCGTACTTTTAGCTACTGAAGCAAGCATCTGCACACAGACAGCACATAGCCATGAGGTTCCAGGAGTTGTCACGACCTCTTCAGGTGCTAAACCTCAATGAGAGTTATGAGATTTGAGGGTTGGGTTATGTTAAGGGGTTCTCTAAGAAGATGTAATGCGAGCAGTAGTAGTTCTTTTTGTAAGCTAAGTGTTCATTGTGTGATTTGCTAGTTTGCTACAAAATCTGCATAACTGGTGCATATGTCACACAACTGTTTGCAGTCTCGCCGTTGTCATAAGAAAACGTCCTCATTTCCACCAATGTCTTTCATCGGCGGAAGTGTGACCCATGTGAGCTTCTTGCGTGTACTTTGAGTCGAGGACGGGACATGAAAAGATCGAGAGATCTTGGAGATTGGATTTGATCTCCATGTCCCCATCTCCCACCTTTCTGTTTTTCCCCTCCACTTGACATTTGTTGGGTTAAAGCAGACCGTGACTCTGGTGACGGGAACGATCATGGGATCTCCGTTAACCAAATGCCCGTAGTAGTACGTATTTGTTTACAGTTACGCTTCAGGAGCATCGAACATGTACTCTTGGCGATAGGCAGTGAGCAAATATAATTTCTGTCAGAGGGTTAGAATCACATGGACCTGATCACATGAAGCGCCAACTGGCACGTGAGTTGGTGATGTCGAGAACGAGAAGCTTGTCCCTGAACCGGAGAACAGAAGACGCTGGTCGACGTGGATCGGAGTGGCTGCCACCTGCCGCTGTCCCTCCGTGTTCCCAGCACAAGATGCACGCCAGGTGCTGGGAAGATGCAAACAGCGTGCCGTGCCGTGCTTCCCGCCGCCGCAAGCATCAGCATCCGGTCTACGAATGCCGCCGGTGCAGTGGGGATGCCGGATGCGTAGCCACTTGGCCAGTCTCTCTCCAGGCGAGGGATGGTAACAAGGCGAGGCGAGGCGAGGCGGCGCAGAGCCGCAGATCAATCAGGTGGCAGGCGCAGGCTAGTCGTGGAGGACCAGCAAGGCGCCTATGGCCGCCGGCACGGCAGAGCAGCGAGCGGAGAGAGGCGGAGAGGCCGGTCCCGTATCTACGGGCGTGATTGGTTGTCTTCTCAGCCGGGCTTGGCTCGTATCTGAGAACCAGGCTGGCTGTGGCCAGGCTCAACATGCAAGAGGCCTTTGTTTGGTTGCATGGTTCTGTCCAGCCAGGCTCTATAGAGATGGTGATTGGTTGCATACATGAATAGCAAATTCAAAAGTGAGATAGAGAGTGAGGTTGTTTGGTTGCCTGGATACAAGATGGTGGAGTTACCCCTTGCATGGAGTGGTGAGTTTACCTCCAGCAAACAAAACATAGTAACTACATGACTAGATCATCATTGGCAATGGGCATATGCTCAGAATAAATACAGATCATGAAAACAGCAAACAGAACATAGTAACAGAAAAGGAACCATCATAAGCAATGGACACATGCTCAGAATAATTAAACCAAATGACCAGATTTGATGGCATAAGTTCCATCACAGAGGTTGGTCCAAATAGTGTCTCAGGCACATAAGCTAACTCATAGTTGAGTTACAAATCATAACAGAGCAGATTAGACATTAGCTGCAGCTATAGTGCCATATAGTCAAATACTAACTATAAGCTATAGTTAGCAAGTGAGTAGCAGGTCAGCTGCACAAAAGAATGCAGGATCAGATCAACTGTACAAGGAGGCTCAGTGGTCACCAAGAGAGCACAAGGCTGTCTGCACAAAAGAATGCACCATCTGATCAGGAGGCTCACTGGTCAGCTCAGCACTGCAAAAACAAGAACAGAAGAGAGGAGAAGAGAAGTCAGGGCACCATGGATCCGAGGAGAGGATTGGGAAGAACCGGGCTACAACACGAGGGAGAGAAGGAGAGATTCAGACCTGAGAGCTTCAGCGATGGAGAGAAATGGCGAGCAGGCGAGGGGGTGAGCGGCGGCGGTGAGGATATATAGGCGGAGGATGGCGCGAAAAGGAGGAGGTAACCCTAAAACTTCCCGTGTGCACGCGCCATCTCCATTTCGGCCGCCGCGCGCTCGCCCGCGCGCTCCCTCCCGCATCGCGCCGGCCAGGCTCCGCGGAAACGAGGAAAATTTCCGCATCCCGCTAGCCAGGCCGGGGGAGCCCTTTTGCATCCGTTGGGCCAGGCCCAACCCCTCATGCAGGCAACCAATCACTGCTAGGTTGCATCCAATGGGCCTGGCTGGCCTCATATGCGGGCAACCAATCACGCCCTCATATTTCTTTGGGGGATTGAGTAGCAGCAGTTGGTAGGCTTGTCTACAATGCAATGTAGCTATGTATGAGCAAAGGGGCATGGAGCAGTGGCATCATCAAGTATTCAAGTGGTAAGGAGATGGGTGAAAGCGGGGAAACATAGGAGAAGCAATTGTATAGTTTGGTTGTAACTTTGCTATATATACTACCCTTTTGGTAGAAAGTTATTACTTTACCTCTACTGTAGCAGCAGCTGTAAATGTGCCGCTGATAAATAGTACAAAATGTGGAGGTGTTCAACGGAAGCAATTTGTTTCGACTCCATGAACATATCATTGAATTGCTGGGCGTCCTCTACCCGGCAATAGCCCCTGTGCTTCCTCTGGGACCTCAGGCCTGTTCTGAAGCAGTTCGGCAATCTATCTGGATGCTCGAGACAGCTGAGCTGCAACGCCCACCGAAAGATTCAGGTTCTGGACACAGATCCGGATTCTTCCAACACCAAGCTGCAACAATCTTCAAGGGCCTGCTGGTGAGGCAATCATATTGTTTGGGAAGTCTTCTGTAGCAATCTTCAAGGGCCTGTTGAATGTAACCTATTGTTTCGGAGCTGGTGAGAACTGAACTGATTCATCTATTCAGATATATCAATTTCTACCTTAACCACTGCTAAATGTGGTAAATTCCTCACATAGTCCATTCCCTATCGCATGCAAAATATTTTTAGCTACTGAGGCAAGCATCTGCACACAAACAGCACATATCAGAGAATATTTTATTGGAATACAATAATGACTTGATTTTCGATCCGTAATTTTGTAAGCTAAGTGTGCATTGTGTGATTTGCTAGTTCGCTACAAAATCTGCATAACTGATGCATATGTCACACAACTGTTTGCAGTCTCGCCGTTGTCATAAGAAAACGTCCTCATTTCCACCAATGTCTTTCATCGGCGGAAGTGTGGCCCATGTGAGCTTCTTGCGTGTACTTTGTGAGTCGAGACGGACATGAAAAGATCGAGAGATCTTGGAGATTGGATTTGATCTCCATGTCCCATCTCCCACCTTTCTGTTTTTCCCCTCCACTTGACATTTGTTGGGTTAAAGCAGACCGTGACTCTGGTGACGGGAACGATCATGGATCTCCGTTAACCAAATGCCCGTAGTAGTACGTTTTGTTTACAGTTACGCTTCAGGAGCATCGAACATGTACTCTTGGCGATAGGCAGTGAGCAAATATAATTTCTGTCAGAGGGTTAGAATCACATGGACCTGATCACATGAAGCGCCAACTGGCACGTGAGTTGGTGATGTCGAGAACGAGAAGCTTGTCCCTGAACCGGAGAACAGAAGACGCTGGTCGACGTGGATCGGAGTGGCTGCCACCTGCCGCTGTCCCTCCGTGTTCCCAGCACAAGATGCACGCCAGGTGCTGGGAAGATGCAAACAGCGTGCCGTGCCGTGCCTCCCGCCGCCGCAAGCCATCACACTCCGCGATTCAAAGAAAATCGGCGACGAATGCCGCCGGTGCAGTGGGGATGCCGGATGCGTAGCCACTTGGCCAGTCTCTGCCAGGCGAGGCGAGGCGGCGCAGAGCCGCAGATCAATCAGGTGGCAGGCGCAGACTAGTCGTGGAGGACCAGCAAGGCACCTATGGCCGCCGGCACGGCAGAGCAGCGAGCGGAGAGAGGCGGAGAGGCCGGTCCCGTATCTACGGGCGTGATTGGTTGTCTTCTCAGCCGGGCTTGGCTCGTATCTGAGAACCAGGCTGGCTGTGGCCAGGCTCAACATGCAAGAGGCCTTTGTTTGGTTGCATGGTTCTGTCCAGCCAGGCTCTATAGAGATGGTGATTGGTTGCATACATGAATAGCAAATTCAAAAGTGAGATAGAGAGTGAGGTTGTTTGGTTGCCTGGATACAAGATGGTGGAGTTACCCCTTGCATGGAGTGGTGAGTTTACCTCCAGCTAGTCTATAGGGCAAAATGACATATTGAAAGCAATATTACACCAGTTTGCACACTAAGAATACAATCGCTAGAGCTTGAAATAATATTAGTATAAACTGAGCTAATATTATTGCATCTTTATATGTAAAAGTAGTGTTCTTTATGTTCTGTGCATGAAGCTCCACCTTTTGTTCATCTTGTTGCCCATATAAAGCCGCCAATGCTTCTTCTCTTGAGCTGTATTTTTTGTAGCATGCACCCTTGAAGCCAACCACTTGAGCATGGCAAGCATCCCAACTGGAGAAAACACCAGTCTTTCGACCAGCATGAACTACATACCAAGGCATTGCTAGACAATTACAACACCGTGATTAGATCATCATTGACAATGAGTATATGCTCAGATTATATAGAGATCATGAAAACAACAAACAAAACATTGTAACTAGATGACTAGATCATCATTGGCAATGGGAATATGCTCAGAATAAATAGAGATCATGAAAACAGCAAACAGAACATAGTAACAGAAAAGGAACCATCATAAGCAATGGACACATGCTCAGAATAAATAGAGATCATGAAAACAGCAAACAAAACATAGTAACTACATGACTAGATCATCATTGGCAATGGGCATATGCTCAGAATAAATACAGATCATGAAAACAGCAAACAGAACATAGTAACAGAAAAGGAACCATCATAAGCAATGGACACATGCTCAGAATAATTAAACCAAATGACCAGATTTGATGGCATAAGTTCCATCACAGAGGTTGGTCCAAATAGTGTCTCAGGCACATAAGCTAACTCATAGTTGAGTTACAAATCATAACAGAGCAGATTAGACATTAGCTGCAGCTATAGTGCCATATAGTCAAATACTAACTATAAGCTATAGTTAGCAAGTGAGTAGCAGGTCAGCTGCACAAAAGAATGCAGGATCAGATCAACTGCACAAGGAGGCCGGAGGCTCACTGGTCACCAAGAGAGCACAAGGCTGTCTGCACAAAAGAATGCACCATCTGATCAGGAGGCTCACTGGTCAGCTCAGCACTGCAAAAACAAGAACAGAAGAGAGGAGAAGAGAAGTCAGGGCACCATGGATCCGAGGAGAGGATTGGGAAGAACCGGGCTACAACACGAGGGAGAGAAGGAGAGATTCAGACCTGAGAGCTTCAGCGATGGAGAGAAATGGCGAGCAGGCGAGGGGGTGAGCGGCGGCGGTGAGGATATATAGGCGGAGGATGGCGCGAAAAGGAGGAGGTAACCCTAAAACTTCCCGTGTGCACGCGCCATCTCCATTTCGGCCGCCGCGCGCTCCCTCCCGCATCGCGCCGGCCAGGCTCCGCGGAAACGAGGAAAATTTCCGCATCCCGCTAGCCAGGCCGGGGGAGCCCTTTTGCATCCGTTGGGCCAGGCCCAACCCCTCATGCAGGCAACCAATCACTGCTAGGTTGCATCCAATGGGCCTGGCTGGCCTCATATGCGGGCAACCAATCACGCC
>OAMR01000075.1:1890899-1902379 GCA_900205405.1 Echinochloa crus-galli
CCAAAAGTGACGGCAGTGTCATTTAGGGAACGAAAAATTTTCTCGGTGTCAAATAGGGAATGAAAAGTTTTCGAGGGCCAAGGAAGGAATGGGTCATTTTTTCAGTGTCAAATAGGGAATTTTCTCATAATTAAACGGTCGAATTCGTTGTAAGACGAAGAGACCGGGATACTTTTCATTTGGTTGATGAAATAGAATTTCCCTTTATCTAAAAAAAGACAACTTGACATCGTCTGCTATGGTTTGGTAGTTACAACACACAATTCGTCGAAATTTTGTATTCGGTCAGTGCACGGTTTCACCTTTCCACGTTAGCAATTTTACTGATAGCACATAAAATTTAATGTCCATAAAAATCCTCATTAAGACTGGCCTTACACAACATCAACATTATAATTTTTTATGGCATTTTTAGATATAGTTGCCGCCTCCTCGGAGCGTGAGATAAAGTTTAATATGAGATTATACGGCATAAAGAGTACGCCCATTTTTATGATAACCCCGTCCACATCTCGATTCAGGCGGACCAAGACTCTCAGCACTGCCGCCCAACCCTCTCCCTCTACTCCTCTCTATCACTGCCACATGAGCAGGCCAATGAAAGCTCGTCCGACGGCAAGGAAGGTGGCAGCGAGGTCTTCTTCCCTTGCACGAGTGGTGTTTCACAACCACGACGGCCGGTCGGCCGGATTTGGCTGCTTGGGGCCAAATCTGTTGTGCCCCTAGCCTTATCTAAGCATCACGGGGGAGAATCCAGAGACAAGTGGCTCCGATGCAGCACCAGGGCGGCACTGCACAAGATACTGCTTTCAAATAACTTTTTCTATTGTGAGGAATGGTTCTCCCGATTCTTAGTTGTCGGCTTCAAGAATGTTTACCAGATCACCATAACACGGGTTTTGCATGACTAGTGGCGCCAAGCTTTCAAAATAGGATGGACAAACTAGGCTATTTCATCATTGTAAGAGCTTGCTGTCTAAATCGTTCTTGGAGAGGATCCATAACATTAATCATGAACTATTGCCATAAGATAAGCAACAATGAAATAAGACACTATTAATTTAAGAGCATCTCCAGCAGAGGACCTAAACTGGGTTGCTATACCTAAAAACTACCTTGGGACCTAAAAACAGCCAAAAACCGAGCTCCAGCAGAGGACCTATATGGGTTGCTATTTTAGGTCCGGACCTAAAATCCACCCATGGGGACTCAAATATACCAACCCAGCCCGAGTTGCTATTTCCTTCCATCCAGGCGCGGGAGAACCCAACCGTCCGTCTTTTTTCCCCGCACTTCTCTTCCGCTCCCGCGCCGCCGCTCCAACGCCGTCGCTGCCCTCCTCCCTGCTTCCCCTCGAGCTCCGCCGCCGCCCTCACCCTGGAGCTCGCCGTCGCGGTGTACTATCTAGCTGATGGGATATACCCAGCATAATGTGTGCAGATGAATCTGCTTGTGCAAGAATTCTTTGAAGACTTATCATCAGAGGAGGACGAGGAGGATGAAATGGACGAGGAGGAGGACATGGCCATTCTCATGCTATTGGATATGGAGCGCAACAAGCGAAGGAAACATGGTGGATCTGTGTCTGGCCGCGAAACCATTCATAGGAGAAGGCAGGAAGGCCACCGCCGACTGATGGAGGAGTATTTTGATCCTAATCCTATTTATCCACCTCGATTGTTTAGACACCAGTTCAGGATGTCAGCAGATTTGTTCAGACGCATTGTCTACTCTGCAAGCGCGTTTTGTTCGGCCATTGCAAGAAAACGGGTCAAAAAAGAAGAACTAATCGTGCCGAATCATAATTTCTCTCTCGTCCGGCCTTAATTACATCTGCAAACATGGGAAAGCTGATTGCACTGATCATCTAGCGATGTTTGATATGGCGATTTGCGTGATATGATGATTGGCACCGAACAAAAAAAAAGTGTCAACAAAAAGGACTCTGCTCCAAGCTACCTAGGATTAACGACGGATTATGCTAGCATGCTGTGATCGACCTGTGGAGCTGCAGGCTCTCCTGCCGTATCATGCTCCACTGGTTGGCGATGAACTCCTCGAACTTGCTGTCATCCGCTAGCTCCAGTACTCCCTCCGAATTATCATCCGCTGCAATCTTTGCGTTCATGTCGTCGTCGTCGTCATCGGCGACGGCGACGATGCGACGGTCAGAGTCGCCGTCGCCACCCGTCGCGCTCGCCGCGGTATGATCATGTTCAGCGGCCGATGCGGCCTCGTCGACGAGGACGATCTGTTTCGTGACCACGGGCTCTGCCGCCACTGCCGGCGTCGTCAATGCCGGCGCGGCCCATGGCGCCACCGTCTGCGTCGTCAATGTCGCCGTTACCCATGGCGCCACCGCCTCCGCATGGCGGCGGCGTCGCGGGAGCGGCTGCTGCTGGTGGCGGTCGACGAGGCGGCCGGCGGCGTTAGATATCTCCGCGGCGAGTCTGTTCCGCGGGCGGCGCAACACGACGACGCTCCTGCTGCCGGTGGCGCGGGGCTGCGGTGGAGCGGCGGAGCAGGCGGCGGCTGCTTCCGCGTCGGCGTCGGCATCGGCGGCGACGACGGCGGAGGTTGCGGTGGCGTGGTGTCGGGCTGGGGCGCCGAGGACGCCGGCGTCCCTGAGGATGACGACGAGGATGGCGTTGCAGAGCAGGATCATGTTGCCCCTGGTGGCGAGGTCGAGGACGCCGCGGCCGTCGAGGAACCGGTCGACCGCGGCGACGACGAGATCGGAGACGCTGCGGCCGCCGAGGAAGCGGTGGAGCGCGGCGGCGACGTTGTCGGCGAGGGCGCTGCTGCTGCCGCGGCGGCGGTGCGCAGGCTGGAGGTCCGCGAGGGCGAGGAGGAGGAGGAGTACGGCGGAGAAGGAGAAGAGCAGCGCCGTGGTGGTCCTGGCCTCCGCCGCGCCCGCCATGGCCGCCGTGGCGTTGGAGAAGCTCAGTGAGGCAGAGGGTGGAGCTTTGGTGCTTGCTTGGTTGGTCGCTCGGGTTTGCCGTGGCGGTTGGAGCAGCAGCCTTATATAGGTGGCCACCGGCCCGGGGGAGCGGAGCCCGCGGGGTCGGAGTACACAAATCGTGGGGCCCGGCCGGGGCAAAGGGACGACGACTGACCAAGACTTTGACGGCTTGGTTTGGTTTGTTGCCTTGTGTAGGCGTGGCGCTCTGTGTATGGGGGGATCCCTTGTCGGTGACACGGTGGGCGAGCCGCGACCGCGTCCACACATGACACCGCACCTCATCGATCTCTCTGACTGATGCTCATGCACGGCTTGTGTGTGATTCCGGGCGGGTGATCTCTTGGCCGGGATCGAGTCCACGGCCCGGCGCAGGGTTCACGCTGTCGGCTTCGGACGGAGCCTCTGGTACCAGCACGTACCGGCAGCCGTCCTGCAGTGC
This sequence comes from Echinochloa crus-galli, assembly GCA_900205405.1. Classification (NCBI taxonomy): domain Eukaryota; kingdom Viridiplantae; phylum Streptophyta; class Magnoliopsida; order Poales; family Poaceae; genus Echinochloa; species Echinochloa crus-galli. The sequence goes on from OAMR01000075.1 coordinate 1,894,301, forward strand.
CCTGCCAACACGGGCCGTCGTGCTGCTGCTGCGCGCGGGCCAGCTCGATCGGCTCGGCTGGGCGCCCCCTCTCTACTCCACTTGTTTGTTTGTGCTTGCTGCATAGGGCAAAATGACATATTGAAAGCAATATTACACCAGTTTGCACACTAAGAATACAATCGCTAGAGCTTGAAATAATATTAGTATAAACTGAGCTAATATTATTGCATCTTTATATGTAAAAGTAGTGTTCTTTATGTTCTGTGCATGAAGCTCCACCTTTTGTTCATCTTGTTGCCCATATAAAGCCGCCAATGCTTCTTCTCTTGAGCTGTATTTTTTGTAGCATGCACCCTTGAAGCCAACCACTTGAGCATGGCAAGCATCCCAACTGGAGAAAACACCAGTCTTTCGACCAGCATGAACTACATACCAAGGCATTGCTAGACAATTACAACACCGTGATTAGATCATCATTGACAATGAGTATATGCTCAGATTATATAGAGATCATGAAAACAACAAACAAAACATTGTAACTAGATGACTAGATCATCATTGGCAATGGGAATATGCTCAGAATAAATAGAGATCATGAAAACAGCAAACAGAACATAGTAACAGAAAAGGAACCATCATAAGCAATGGACACATGCTCAGAATAAATAGAGATCATGAAAACAGCAAACAAAACATAGTAACTACATGACTAGATCATCATTGGCAATGGGCATATGCTCAGAATAAATACAGATCATGAAAACAGCAAACAGAACATAGTAACAGAAAAGGAACCATCATAAGCAATGGACACATGCTCAGAATAATTAAACCAAATGACCAGATTTGATGGCATAAGTTCCATCACAGAGGTTGGTCCAAATAGTGTCTCAGGCACATAAGCTAACTCATAGTTGAGTTACAAATCATAACAGAGCAGATTAGACATTAGCTGCAGCTATAGTGCCATATAGTCAAATACTAACTATAAGCTATAGTTAGCAAGTGAGTAGCAGGTCAGCTGCACAAAAGAATGCAGGATCAGATCAACTGCACAAGGAGGCCGGAGGCTCACTGGTCACCAAGAGAGCACAAGGCTGTCTGCACAAAAGAATGCACCATCTGATCAGGAGGCTCACTGGTCAGCTGAAGTCACCACCTAATCATCATGCTGCACAAAAGAAGGATCAACCAGTAATTGACCATCAGCATCTAGTTGTAGTAGTGCTTGGCCAAGAATGTCCTCATCCACAGCACACGGTGAGCCTCATTCATCTTGACAAATGTAGTACCATGAGCCTTGTGGTCAAGCAAGTGAGAGTAGGCAGCCATCAGAGCCTCATCAATGAACCCAGGCATGAACATGACAGCATCATACAACCCAGGGTGGATGTCCTCAACCTTTGTTTCACGAATAGCTTCTGCAACATTGTTCACTGCCTCTGTCATGCCAGTCATGACCACAATGTCTCCATCACTAAGCATGGTCCTCTTCCTCTTGTGGCCTGCATCAGACCCACTAACAGCAGCAGCATCCTGAGTCTGAGTCTGAGTCTTGGTGGCAGCTGCAGGCACATTGGAAGCATCATCAACCTTTGGGGAATCTGATCCCAACTTAAGGTTGCTCTCAGCAAAGTCAGAAGGGGAGCCCAGTGCCTCAGCAGAACCCATGGCAAACTTGCCTGTTGCCAACCCATTGGCAAATATGATCTCCATCTGCTGGTAATTCTCAATTGGCTTGTTTAAGAATTCAGCATCCTTAGGGTGTGCCTGAAATGCATGAAAAAAAAATATTAGAAAAGGGACATAACTTGTAATGCATGCATCAGAATGGAGGTAACAAGTACCAGAAACTCACCTGCACATGCCCCTTGTAATGCTCATCCTCCAAAGTGATCATGCACAAGTCCTCATCCCACAAGGCACCACTAAGCTCTTTAAGCTTGACCACCCTAATCCACCTCTGCCTCCACTTGCGCAGATGGTTGTAAACCTGGGTGCCAGTGACCTCGTTGCCAGAAAACTCATGCAGAGCCTTGGAAACTTGGTTCAAGTGCACTTCCTTGAACCCTTTGTCAGTTCTCACCCCAGTTGATATCAGCTGACACATGCGGCGGAGCACAAATGCGGACATAGCACTAGTCCACCTCATAGCAGCCCGGGGCTGCTGTCCAGCGGCATTGCCGGCAGCAGCTGCAGCCTGACCAACAGCCTGGTCGGTAGCAGCCGGCTGGCCAACAACACCAGGCTGGACAGCAGCTTGGGCAGCAGCCTCAGCAGCCTCAAGCTCGTGAAGCAAATCAAACTCACCATTGTCATGTGCCATCTCCTAGTACCAATTGTGCAACCCAACTTAGATGCCCAACTTGTATGAAGAAGCACAGAATCATCATTGCATATGCCCATTGCCTCAGGTATAAACAAGTAAACAGGTATAAAGAAGCACATAATCATCATTGCATATGCCCATTGCCTCAGGTATAAACAAGTAAACATGTGTAAAGAAGTACAGAATCATCATTGCATATGCCCATTGCCTCAAGTAAACAGGTATAAAAAATCATCATTGCATAATGCCCATTGCCTCAGATAATAACAGCAAAAAAATCATCATTGCATAATGCCCACTGCCTCAGATAATAACGGGTATAAAAAAATCATCATTGCATAATGCCCACTGCCTCAGATAATAACAGGTATAAAAAAATCATCATTGCATAATGCCCACTGCCTCAGATAATAACAGGAAACAAATCATCATTGCATAATTGTCCACTGCCTCAGCTTATTACAAGTACATATTCATCAAAGCAAATTGTCCAATGACTCGGTACTAATAAATTAAACCAGAATACAAAGTGCACTTGTCAACTACATGACTCTAAATGTGGGTGTGCCCCCTATCAGCCCACATCTGATTTGCCCATTCATCTCTATTTGTAGCCCAGGTGGAGTTATCATCCATGGCATTCCCATGGCCATGAGGCTCACTGGCATTAGGCACCCAAGAGGCCTCAGGAGGAATAACTTCATCCATCCCATGGCCAAGAATCCAATTATGTAAAATGCAACATGCAAGAACCAGTTTTACTTGTGTCTTGAAGGGATGAAAAGGTTTGGTATCAATAATGCGAAAGCGATTCTTTAAAGCCCCAAATGCCCTCTCAACAGTTACTCGTAAACTTGAATGCCTCAAGTTGAATAACTCTCTTGCATTAGTGGGATAGTTTCTACCACCATACTCCTTAAGATGATATCTAGTGCCCCTGTATGGAGGAAGAAATCCTGGGCGACATGCGTATCCAGCATCTACTAGGTAGAATTTTCCTAAAAAAAGCATACATATGTATCAGTCCTAAAGACATGTTGCTGGACATGTAGTTGAGTTATCTATTTGTTTTAATTACCTGATGGAACCCTTAACCCATCCTCCCTCTCTAGTGCATCAGCAAGGATTGTAGCATCATGTGCTGACCCTTCCCAACCAGCCAACACATATGTAAATTTTAAATCAAAGTCCACCGCTGCTAGAACATTTTGAGTTGGGTAGTGCTTCCTTCCCCTAAAGGCTGACTGTATCTCAGCTGGCACTTTAGCATAGATATGAGTTCCATCTATTGCCCCAACACAATCCTACATAGGACCCAACAATTTATGTTACATTATATGCACCCAAGTATGCAACACTAATTCAAAAACTAGTGCTTATTAATTACCTTAAAATATGGGTACCATCTGTGGCTGTTAGTGATCTTAAGTGGTGTCTCATTAGATGGAGGTTTAATCATCTCATGCCTAAGTTCCCCAATAGCATACAAGACCTCCTTGAAATATCTACTCACTGTCTCTCCAGACCTCCTCCAATTTTGATGAACCACTCTATAACGTTGGTTATGGCCAACGACATGAAGAAACATTGCAACTTGTTCTTCTACAGTACTATGTATGCTGTCTCTAAGCAAGTTTCTAGCCTTAAGCAAGTTGCATAGCTGAAAAAAGGGTGCTCTTCTCATACGAATCATGTTGACGCACTCTACATCATTACAATTATAAAGTAAATCCAAATTTCTTTGCCTTTCTTCATCCATGGCACTCATTGGGGCATATGTAATCCGAGGCCGTTTACTTCTACCCATTCTAATTCTACTCATGAAGAATGCATGCATAGTAGCAACTAGAGCAGCAGCTTGAATAATAAGCATGTGTCTCTTGTCTTCAGGGGCCATCTATGCAAGTTAAAACAAAACAGAACATAGCCTTAGTTGTTTGCACAACCACTGAGTAATGCACATACTAACAAAAGAAGCATCTATTGCATGGACAGGGACACATTTTATCATAAAAGGCATCATTGGCATGGACAATAGCTCACAAACACAGACAGTGCATCATCATCATGGTCATACAAAGACATCATAGGCAGGGGCATATATGCTCAGATTATATCACAATATCATACAAAGATATCATAGGCAGGGGCATATATGCTCAGATTATATCACAATATCATACAAAGATATCATAGGCAGGGGCATATATGCTCAGATTATATCACAATATCATACAAAGATATCATAGGCAGGGGCATATATGCTCAGATTATATCACAATATCATACAAAGATATCATAGGCAGGGGCATATATGCTCAGATTATATCACAATATCATACAAAGATATCATAGGCAGGGGCATATATGCTCAGATTATATCACAATATCATACAAAGATATCATAGGCAGGGGCATATATGCTCAGATTATATCACAATATCATACAAAGATATCATAGGCAGGGGCATATATGCTCAGATTATATCACAATATCATACAAAGATATCATAGGCAGGGGCATATATGCTCAGATTATATCACAATATCATACAAAGATATCATAGGCAGGGGCATATATGCTCAGATTATATCACAATATCATACAAAGATATCATAGGCAGGGGCATATATGCTCAGATTATATCACAATATCATACAAAGATATCATAGGCAGGGGCATATATGCTCAGATTATATCACAATATCATACAAAGATATCATAGGCAGGGGCATATATGCTCAGATTATATCACAATATCATACAAAGATATCATAGGCAGGGGCATATATGCTCAGATTATATCACAATATCATACAAAGATATCATAGGCAGGGGCATATATGCTCAGATTATATCACAATATCATACAAAGATATCATAGGCAGGGGCATATATGCTCAGATTATATCACAATATCATACAAAGATATCATAGGCAGGGGCATATATGCTCAGATTATATCACAATATCATACAAAGATATCATAGGCAGGGGCATATATGCTCAGATTATATCACAATATCATACAAAGATATCATAGGCAGGGGCATATATGCTCAGATTATATCACAATATCATACAAAGATATCATAGGCAGGGGCATATATGCTCAGATTATATCACAATATCATACAAAGATATCATAGGCAGGGGCATATATGCTCAGATTATATCACAATATCATACAAAGATATCATAGGCAGGGGCATATATGCTCAGATTATATCACAATATCATACAAAGATATCATAGGCAGGGGCATATATGCTCAGATTATATCACAATATCATACAAAGATATCATAGGCAGGGGCATATATGCTCAGATTATATCACAATATCATACAAAGATATCATAGGCAGGGGCATATATGCTCAGATTATATCACAATATCATACAAAGATATCATAGGCAGGGGCATATATGCTCAGATTATATCACAATATCATACAAAGATATCATAGGCAGGGGCATATATGCTCAGATTATATCACAATATCATACAAAGATATCATAGGCAGGGGCATATATGCTCAGATTATATCACAATATCATACAAAGATATCATAGGCAGGGGCATATATGCTCAGATTATATCACAATATCATACAAAGATATCATAGGCAGGGGCATATATGCTCAGATTATATCACAATATCATACAAAGATATCATAGGCAGGGGCATATATGCTCAGATTATATCACAATATCATACAAAGATATCATAGGCAGGGGCATATATGCTCAGATTATATCACAATATCATACAAAGATATCATAGGCAGGGGCATATATGCTCAGATTATATCACAATATCATACAAAGATATCATAGGCAGGGGCATATATGCTCAGATTATATCACAATATCATACAAAGATATCATAGGCAGGGGCATATATGCTCAGATTATATCACAATATCATACAAAGATATCATAGGCAGGGGCATATATGCTCAGATTATATCACAATATCATACAAAGATATCATAGGCAGGGGCATATATGCTCAGATTATATCACAATATCATACAAAGATATCATAGGCAGGGGCATATATGCTCAGATTATATCACAATATCATACAAAGATATCATAGGCAGGGGCATATATGCTCAGATTATATCACAATATCATACAAAGATATCATAGGCAGGGGCATATATGCTCAGATTATATCACAATATCATACAAAGATATCATAGGCAGGGGCATATATGCTCAGATTATATCACAATATCATACAAAGATATCATAGGCAGGGGCATATATGCTCAGATTATATCACAATATCATACAAAGATATCATAGGCAGGGGCATATATGCTCAGATTATATCACAATATCATACAAAGATATCATAGGCAGGGGCATATATGCTCAGATTATATCACAATATCATACAAAGATATCATAGGCAGGGGCATATATGCTCAGATTATATCACAATATCGACAAAACAACATCATTTCCATAGCAGCATCGGCAATATGCAACTACCGCAGTACTCAGATTCAGGCAGAGGGGTTAAGGAGAGGGGATTTATCATATTTTACCGAACTGGTACAGCAGTAGGGCAACCGGCAGACAAATCAGAGGGGGGAAAGAAGGAGCAGCGTCAGATCTAGAATCCTGCACAACAAAGAACGAGTTTACCCACCTAGATCTCGGCAAAATCTCAAGAATCAACCCAATAAAGGAAATAGCAGGTGAAAGAACTTGCCTTTTTACCTTCAGTCAACGAACAAAGACAGATCTACCCACGAGCTGCACAAAACACAACAAAAATAAGGGGTTCGGTTAGATCTACCGCCGTTCTAGGGTTCAAGGATGATGAACTCGACGGAAAACAAAGGGGAAAGGAGTACCTTGCCTGCACGCACGGATTTGAGGAGAGCTCAGCACTGCAAAAACAAGAACAGAAGAGAGGAGAAGAGAAGTCAGGGCACCATGGATCCGAGGAGAGGATTGGGAAGAACCGAGCTACAACACGAGGGAGAGAAGGAGAGATTCAGACCTGAGAGCTTCAGCGATGGAGAGAAATGGCGAGCAGGCGAGGGGGTGAGCGGCGGCGGTGAGGATATATAGGCGGAGGATGGCGCGAAAAGGAGGAGGTAACCCTAAAACTTCCCGTGTGCACGCGCCATCTCCATTTCGGCCGCCGCGCGCTCGCCCGCGCGCTCCCTCCCGCATCGCGCCGGCCAGGCTCCGCGGAAACGAGGAAAATTTCCGCATCCCGCGAGCCAGGCCGGGGGAGCCCTTTTGCATCCGTTGGGCCAGGCCCAACCCCTCATGCAGGCAACCAATCACTGCTAGGTTGCATCCAATGGGCCTGGCTGGCCTCATATGCGGGCAACCAATCACGCCACAGGACTACAAGGAATGCTGCCGCTCGCCTTGGACTCGGAGAGGCACCTGCACCTGCTGGCGCTGCCCCTGGTTTTTGCTTCTGCGGGCGTCGCCGCCGCCGCGTGCGCCTTCGGATCCGATGGGCTTGGCTCCGAAGCGCCGCAGGCGGCGATGGGCGATGGGCCGTCTCGCGAGCCTGTCGTAAGGAAAAAGTCCATTTTCCCTCCCTGAACTATCGGCCGAATCCGCGATGCCTCCCTGAACTCGAAAACCGTCTGCCTGACACCCTGAACTCCCGAAACCGGATACGTTCCCCCCTCTGACCGATTCCACCCTAGTTTTCGCCAACAGGTCCCACTTGTCAGCGTCTGGACCACTCCATCTTCTTCGTTTACACAGGCAGGGGAGCTGGGC
>OAMR01000075.1:1912655-1931172 GCA_900205405.1 Echinochloa crus-galli
GAGACTCCGCGCCGACACGGCGACGAAGACGACGCGCCGGCTCCCGCGCGCCAGGCGCCGTACGTCGCGGAGGGAGCATCGTCATGGCCCGCCCCGCCGCCGCCGTACATGGCGCAGCCTGTGTACTACTTCCCCGTCCCGCCGCCGGTCCACTACCTCGACCCGGCTGCTCAGGGCGGCTACATGCCTCGCCCGGTCTACCACATTGTCGGTGGCGGAGGAAGCGAGGCGCCCAGCGGAGATCTCCACGCGGCCGGCAGCGTTGGCGGCGTCTACGGCGTCCCGCACCCCATGCAGGCGTTCCCACCGATGATGTACGCGCCGCCGGGCGCGCTCGTCTACACGGCGGAGGGGAAGCTGGCCCAGCCTCCGGAAGGTGGGGCCCACTCTTCCTAAACGCTTAGGCTGCTCATGGAGTGGGGAGCTGCTTCTCATTTCTGGATCCTGGTGATTGCAGATGCCTAAGCTATAAGAATTTTGATTGCTGCGTGGGTGGTAAATTTTATTGTTCGTCTGGTTCTTGTTGGATGGTGTATAGATGAGGGAGGTGGATGAAGGATGGATATTGCAATTTTCGTCTGAGTGGAAAACGACCTATATTTATGTACTTATGATAGCATAGTATTTGTTTTGTTAGTACCAAGTTAATGTAATGTGGATTCATATAATATATTCTAGGTGGTTCAGGAAGACATATTTTGGTCAATTTTATCATATAAACTGGATGTTGGGTGAATGTTCTAATCATAAGCAATATGCCCTGTAAAATATTTATTTATGAGACATTTGGATGTTACATATGGGGGCTTCATTTCTGATGAGTGGTTTGCTGAATTACAGACAACTGGACCGCCTTTTTTTTTGTGTGTGTGTACTGAATCTGGGAATTGACTCTAGTTTTATTCGGAGAGATCGTATTTATCCTGTTTGCATCATTAGTTTGATGAGTTCGTCTGTTCATGTTTGAATTGTGTTTACATGCTTGTGTTTCATCTCCATTTCTCTTGTGCTGGTCTTCGGTGAACCTATGGTACCTCCTGATTCTGAATTTTGAATACCATATCCAGTTTTCTTTCTGATGATATGTGAAGACGAATTGTGTGCATCTTTTTACATAACTAGATGGTGATTGCTGGATAGATTTTTCTAAGCAATCTGTGCTGGGAAATGGCTGATGTGCTTGTGGAAGCACAATTCCAATTAAGTGTGTGCTGGGTGCCTGGATGGAAAAAGGCAATTTCATGGAGTTTTTAATGGGTCTGTTCTAGAGTTGATCATATTTGCCTTGTTTGTGTAGGTAATTTCACTTCATTATTTCATTTGTTCGTTGTGGTATCGAGTTTCCAGTTTGCAGTGCTTTCTAAGTCTGAACTGCTTGTATATTCTAGTAGCTAGACGGTGGCATTTCCTCGTGATGATTCTGAACTTGCAATAGCCTGCTTTCTTCAGAGTAGAATTCAGACAAATAGAGAATGTTCCACTGTTGATTGGAGGATAATGCAAGTCCCATTTCGGATGAGTAAAGTGATATCAATACTTGAGTATCCAACTGGGACATAGATCTCAGGAACTCGTATCGTTTGATAGGAAGAGGCAAAGTATGTGTTATTGTTCCAGCAGAAACACTGGATATACATGGCGTTACATATCTGGTGCTGTTGAGAATGTGAAATGCAGATGTCCAGGTTCAGGAGATGCAGATCGTTCAGCTGCCAGAAAAGGATCCCCGTTCCAGTAGATTTCAGAATCATCAGAGGTTATGCTGAGAAACAGGTTTATTTTTCGTACAATGGCTCTGCAAATCTACAGTCTGGAGTGCAGAGCAGTACAGCTCACCATGTAAAAAAGAGCAGCATGCTTCAGAAACTTCAGTTCAGCTACGCGTTGTTATTCAGGGGATCGGGGGAATGTTTTGCCAAATTGCAAGTTGCTATCAGAATCGGAGGACAACCCTGCTTCGGCCGCTGTAATAACGGAGCAGATGATGGCTTCCTCGCGTCGGCGTTCGATGGCACGATCCGGCCGAGGGAGCGCGCAGACGGCGTCTCAGGTGATTAGCAACAGCAAGTATGAACCGCCACTCTCCACGCAACATCACGTTATTCACCAACGGTGACACACTGACACCTGATCGCCCAAGCGCCGCGCCCTTGTGCCCCCGGGTCAGCGAGGTCGTGGGCACGGTGTCGTAGGCTCCGCCACCGTCGTTCGTTCCCTGGCCTGTGAAAGGAAGCCAAAGCATAGCCGTGGCACGCACACGCCAGCATGGTAGGTACGCTTTGGCTTGGCAGCGGCTGGCCTACGCCATCGAGTGTTCCGCGTGTCCATAGGCAAATCTGCAGCGCAGGTTGCGGCGCTGACCTGCCGAGAGGGCGCCGGAGGGTCGGGATCAACGGTGCTGGGCGACACGACATGGCGGCGAGGAGGCCGAGATCTCCATCAGCTGCCGCTCTGCCCATGTCCGGTACGCGGTTGCCGGGGAATGCAGCTGGAGATTTGGCGCCACGCGAGCGGTTTGCCCTGCCCAGCGAGGCACGGGACCGGACGACGCGCAAGCAAAGCTGCCTTTAGCGCTGCGCGTGTGAAAGGCATATGTACACCAATTATTAAAAAGGTTGAGTCGTGCAGAGTCGAAAAGACCGCACTCGTCTATGCCGTAGCCTACTGTGGTCGCGCTTGGCAGCTTTAGATGTTTGTCGGATCGCTCGCTGGATGACGACGAGCTCAACAGCAAACGTTCTGAAATCTGAACTGAAGCGATGGTGATTGGCAAGCGGAGGAGAGGAGGAAGCAGATCGATGTGCACGAGGGCGCACGTCAGTTCCATTCAGTGTTGGACTCTTGGCCCGGCCCGACCATGACTCGAATTCGGCCTGGCCTGACCTTAGAGTTGCAGGACAAGCCCATTTTGGGTAGGAATAGAATAAGCCCATCTTGTGCCATGGCTATTCCGGGCCACGCGTAGGCCATGGGCTCATGACAGTCCATGAACGCTATGCCCGCACGTACATGGGCTGCTCGCCTTCTTCGTCGCCAAGAATTGGGCATATCCTTTTGGGCCGGGTGAGTTCCCCATTCGCGACCACGGAACGCGACCAAAGCCGTTGCTGGCGGACAGACACGACGGGGTGGATCTCCACCAAGATTACATGCATATGGCTGACGGCTCGGCCCCCCGCGGCAGGCGAAAGGCTTGCCGCACCGTACCACCGAATGATTGTGCCTTCTCCATGGGGACTGGGGAGACGAGACAAAAAGGCGACGCCGCTGCCGCTGCCGCGCGAGACGGAGCACGCAAAGGCCCCGCCCGGCGGCGCCCACCACCCACACATCACTCACTACTGTGCGCGCAGCGCAGGATCAGCCGAGCCATGCACGCGCCCGGCCAGACGGCGATCGATCGGCCGAGCCGGGCCACCTCTCGCTCTGCTGCATCATAGCACGGCCAGCAGCATCATGCACGCAGGCAAGCACAGCACAGTACCATGTCGATCTCGTTGCTGTAGCTTGTGAGTTCTGCATCTTCATGGCATCCAGCAGCTCGGATCTCGCTAAACCAGCGAGCTGATACAACGAAAGCTTCTTTCTGATCTTGAGATCGATCGATCGATCGAACTAGTACGCAGAGGTGGACCCAGCGGTTAAGCGATCAGCGACACATCCTTCCCTTCGTGGCGTGCTTGATGGGAATATAGTATGGAGCAGACGAGACGACGGCCGGGCGCGGGCATGCAGGCTTCGGCGCGACGCGATTGCTTTCGTGTAGTGTCATCGCCGTCGGTCTGACCTGACCCGCGCATGCCTGCCGCCTTGCGCCCTCCATCCCGGCGGATTTGCAGCCAGCCCCACAACGTACGTGCTAGTCGATCCAGTCGACACGTCAATCCTTGCTACTGCAGCTAACTAGCTCTAGGGCCACGTACTGGTCGCGCAGCTAGCTCTTCGTAGCTCATTGCAGCTGACGATGTCTCCTGCAGTTATCGCTTATCATCATCCGGATAGCCGGTACGTACGTTGTGGTGAGTTCTGGTCAGTTCTTCAAAGGATTGGAGATTTTGCAGTGAGTCCAGCAAAGGGATAGTGCTGTGCCGGCGCATCATTGCATCACCATCTTGCACTAGCAGCTCATCGCCCGGACGATTCAGTTAACTCCCTTGATCGACAAGGCTGTACAGTACGTTCAGGCCTCATATAAGTATGATCGATCATTTGTTCAGACATGTGTTCGGAGTTAATAAGCTCCCATTACTGCGTACTGGCACGTACACAAGTGCAAAAGCCGTGCAGGCAACAACTGATGGACAGTGAGTGCGACTGACTGACTGAGACCGGCCCCGGCAACGCAACCAGCGTTGGGACATGCAGATCAGGCTCCGATCGATGCTGGCCGGGGAACGAAAAAGCTACGTAGCTAGTAGCAGGGCATGCAAAAGCAAAAGCTTCGTTCTTCAGGTTCAAGGTGGCTACCAGTGGGTTGGGGATCGAGGAGATCTGCATCGGCGCATCGCCCTTTTGTGTGCTTGTCCTTGAGAGCTAGCTAGCGCACCGCGTTTGGGGTGGGGTGTTGTCTCCTCCCGTGCTTTGCGGTTGCGCAGCGCACAGACACAGGCGGACAAGCCCCTTTCTTTCTCTCGCACCTATGCAAAAGGGCCCAGGGAATGCAGAAGCGAGCATCCGGCAAAGCAGAAGCAGGCGCAAAGCAGAGGAGATGATGGACGGACGCCTGCTGTGCTGCATCACGACGAGCCATTTGGGCCTTCCGTTTGCTTGACAACGAACGGAATGGAGTGTATAGGCAAAGGTAATAATCAGGCAACCTTTCTTGGTACTTGTTGTAGCTTCTTCTTTTGTGGAGAAAATTGGAATTTCGCCATCCTCAAAACTGGGCTTCGCCCGTTTGCCACCATGAAAATAGGCTTCGCTGAAATGCCATTATGAAACCCTGACTACACGCTACAATGCCTTATCTGACCATTATACCCTCCTCCTTCTTCTACCTCCTGTCACCTCCCCTTCTTCAACCTCCAGCGGTCTCCTCTCCTCCCCTCGTCGACCTGCTCCTCCTCGAGCTGCCGCCGGCCTCGAGCTCGCTCTCATGGCCGCTCTCCCGGCTCGCTCTCCCGGTCCCGCCGCCGCCTCTCGAGCTCGCTCACACGGCCGCCGCACCCGCTCTGGCTCGGCGGCGGCGAGCTGGGGCGGCAGCGGGTGGCTGGCTGATCGATGGCGTATAGTGTGGCAACCAATAGAGGGAATAAAGTTTGTTTACTGTTACACGTCATCGGTATGAGAGCCTTAGCATACTGACGGACGAAACCCAGTTTTGAGGATGGCGAAATTCCAATTTTCTCTCTTTTGGGATGCTGGATGTGGTTGTTGCCGTCGTTAAATACCAAAATCTATACAAATCTGTATCTACCATTTGGTTGGAGGATGGAGCCTTGGCGTGCAGATACACATACGCACACAAGAAAAAAGAAGTGTTATTTGGATTGGTACCATTACAATTTTTCAAAGTTGGAAATATACCACTACAATTCACCTATTTGGAAGCATACCATTACAATTCGTTGGTTCCTACAAAAATACCACAGAATACGTATCAAGCTACCTTAGGCCCACATGCAGGTGTATACAAATACGTATACTTTGCTGTAGCTTTTCTACCCTGTCATTGACATGTGGGAACCACTCGTCACCTTCTTCCTCCTCTGGCCGACCCTGCTCTCCTCCTCTCTCCCGCAGCTCGGTCCGCCCGGCCAGTGGCGGTTGTGGAACCCGCGTCGCGCCGGAGCTCGTCGTCGGCGGAGCTCGCTTGGAGTCTGCACATCGTCGCCACCGGCTGTGACGAGGAGGGCCACCGATGCCCTGATCCAAACTGCGCTCGCCGCCGTGTCTGGCTCCAGTACGACGAGGAGGGCTACATACGCCCTGCGCCCAAATTAGGCTGTGCTCGCTCCGCGCTTCATGGAGACCTCGCCGCCCGTACCAGAGCTTGAGCTGCTGCACTAAACGTCCTTGTGCACCGGCGGGACAGGGCCACGCCGCGCCAGCCAGCACCTCCAACTTACGCTCGAGCTCCTCTACCGGCAAATTGGCGCCGTCTTCCTGGTCTCCTCTCTCCTCGTGCGTTCCTCAGTCTCGATCTCTCGCCGCGCCGGATCTGGAGGAGGAGGAGGAGGAAGCAGCGACTTGGTGGAAGGAGGTCATGGAGCAGGCGGGCGAGGGGATGCGGCCTCACGGGCGCGCGTGGGAGGAGCCTCCTATCCGGCGGGGCTCCCATGGCGGGCGACAGACAGGAGCGGAGAGGGAAGGGGTGGGGGAGGTAGCAGATGGAGAGGGGTTGAAGAAGAATATGACGTGTGGGGTCCACATGGCAGTGACTGGAGAGAGAATGAAGTAGATGTATGCGTAATTGTATACGGTCTGACAGTGGGTCCTAATGTTTGGAAGACGTAGAAAATGGCAAGGATCAAGTAGATGAGGAATTGTAATGGTATGCTTACAAATAGATGGATTGTAGTGGTATATTTCCAATTTTAAAAAATTGTAATGGTACCAATCCAAATAACCCAAAAAACCCATATGCGTGGCCAATCAGTTGGACAATGGTCCTGACGTTCTGTTGCTGCTGGCTACGCATATATCTACTATCTAGCACGAATTCAGCCGCCAAAAGCAGGCAAAGCCAAGCAAGGATAGTGTGCGAATGATGAGGCAGCCTTTCTGTCCCTGCACCTGCCATGTACTACTCCACGTCCCACTAGCAGCCGATCGAGACCGTCCTGTGATGGCGTGGAAAGATCGCTAAGCTTTGGTCTTTCTGGTAATCTAGCAATACTTGCAGTACTCTAATGGCGCGTTCGATGCTGCTAGCTGCTGCGAAGGACTTGGAGAAAAGAGGGGAGCAACGAAAGGAAGGCGGCTTGGAATGTTCTCTGGGCCTCGTCTGCTGGCAACTTTGGCCGTTTGGCGCCACCGCGCGCGCCGGTCCGGCGAGATCTTGGCTGTGGCTCGGTCGAGCGTGGTCGCGCCTTTTCATGGCGCCGCCCATATGGACGCCATGTGCCTGCGTGGCGTATCACATCAGATAGTATAAGTTCGCTAATGACCATTTGGCAGTGTTGTTGGGGGCGTTTTAGTGCATCCTCCTCATACAACGAAGAACATGTGCACTTGGCACGAGAGCAAAGGTGTTTGGTTCCAAGAAGAGGCCGGTGAATTATGACTGTAACTTTAACTTTGATTATTGACAGTTTGACTGTTAGGAGAGTCAAGGGTCTATTAGCCTTAGCCCATTAGAGATAATAGTACCATATTGGAAGTCTGCTTAAGGTCAAGTAAACCTCTCTATTTAAAAATTAGAAGATGTATAAGATTAGAAGAAAACTCCTTCCCTCTTACCGGTCGTGGACATAGCCCCGCGGCCAGCGTTCCCGGTGCCCCTCTTCCTCAGCCTCTGTCACATGAACAGTACCGCAATACTATAGCTCGCGGCAGATTATAACATTGACACTCGTTCCGTACGGCTTCGATCTCTCAACTCATCTGAGATTCTGGGTGACAGAGTTCACTACACAAGCAACATTCGCCCCATCTCTTGGTAGGTAAGCATTGTGTGATCAAGACCTTTATTCCCACAATGAACTCCCTGTTGTCCATCCTTTTGGCTTCCTTGCAGCGTATGCTCCTCACATGGGCTCCTTCACTCTTTCTACATTGGTCTATGCATGGGTGCATGATGGAGCACCCTAGATGCATGGGAGTTGAATGAATGTCGCGAGTCCTTTCTTTCATTTGTCAAGCTTCCCCAGCCACCCAATGCAAGCCTCCTGATCTCTTGCATTTGTCACGGATCTCTCTCATTGTTCTGATAGTACTGCTCCGCTTTGATTGGAGTCTTGGAGCGAGACAAAGGAGAGAATCGCGTGCCAAGCCACGTTCGTCATATACGATGCAGCTGTCAGTTGCACAAGGGTGGTGTTGCTAAAACGAGCAAAAGGGTCGATGCGCGCTGCAGGCTTGTCTGTTCTCCTCCGCTTGCACGCGAATACTGTTTTCGGCTCTGAGCCCTTGTAAGTTTCTCATAGAAATCCTGTGCGGCTCTGCCCATGATCGCCACCACAGCACATCGTTGTAAAGGCCTCGAGTATGATACCCGTTTTCCTCCCTCATACATTTCTGATATCAGCGAAACATAAGTCCATTTTTTAAAAATGAAAAAGAAAAAACATGAAGCGCGTGTCTGCTCTGCACAACTGGCGTGTCTAAAAAATTGAAACGTACTCCAATTTGGGTAGTAATAATAAATATAAAAGATAATGAAGCATTGGATTGGACCAGGAGATCGAGAAGGAGATCTTTCAGCCAGAGCCAGTAGATACTAATCCAGTGGCCAGAGATACCTGCCCTGCAAACTGCAAGATCGTGTAGAGGAGGGGTTAGTCGTAGATGACGCATGGACCAAGCGCAGCGCAGAGATACCCCCTCCTGGCTCCTGCCACTGCGAATCCTGCGCGCTGCGAGAAGCCATCAGAACCGGAATAGGATAGACACGAACACACGAACAAGCACACCGGTCCAAGCCCGAGAGCGCCAAACACGGATGGCCGAGCGGCATTACCGTACCGCCGCGCCGGCCGCCGGTTGCCTCCGGCCTCCGGGCAGGAAAAGAAGCACGGCGTCATGTTGCCACGCATGCAGCGGCGACGCAGCCGGCAGATGACATGACACCCCGTAGAGAGAGAACTGAACTCAGTTCCTAGGCACGCCCAATGCAAGATCTTCTTTCAGTTCGCCCGGGCGTTTGCCGTTTGCCGTTTGGGCCTTTTCTTCGTTGAATCGGCTGGCGACGGCGCATCTTTTCTCCTTGGTTTTCGACCTGGAGGGGAGGCCGCCGGTACTCCGGTAGCCCGCTGGGTTCTTTGGTAGACCCAGACTTCGGGGTGAGCCGTCGTCTTAGCGATCGCATCAGTCTCTCCAGCTGCAGGCCTGTCCCAGGGACGTGGTAGCCCCGACGTGATCGCCTCCGCTGCTAGTCAAGCTTCTTGGGTCTTCGCCAATCGCCAGAAGCAAATGAATCGGAGCGGAGGAACATAGGGTGCCTGTTACTGCTACAGTACTCGTTGTATTGTATGCTATCAGCTCTTTGACAGAGACACGTGGGCCAGGACATTGGCATTGCTCGGATCAGCCGCTAAGATGCATCAAATCCACATTTTTTTGGTCTGAGCTGAGAACGGGCTCACGAGAACAACGTGGGCCGTGGAGAGTTCCAGGTGAGGTGATGATATCCCCGGGACGTCATGGCGGGCGGGGGGTGTTCTGGTAAAACCACGAGGGTTGGGATGGTGTAGTAGCGGTGTAGGGCGACTAGCGAGGTGTTGACCACTGTCCTCGTGAACAGGGGAGGGGACGGGACGGGGCGGGACGCCGCCCTGTGCCCTGGCCTGTCCGTCCACAAGTCAAAACGGGGTGCCGCTACGAGGCAACGGTATCGGTCCGGCACCCCGTTTTCCTCCGGGTCCGGGCGGGCGGGACTACACACCACACTCCATCGCGTCACGGCAAATTCTGTTCATCAGTACCAAACGGCAAACGCCACGCTGTTTTTGTCTCGTTCCGGAGACACGTGACGTGATGTGTGCGCGCGCGTGTGAATCCTGTAGCAACTTTCTGTACTCCACTGTCCACACGATCCGGCTTTTAATTTGTTCCGGAGAACGGGACGGCGGGTCGCTCCTCCGCCGCCCGCCTACGCTCGTCGATTTTATCGAGTCGTGTCATGTCTGGTGTTACCTAAGCTAACCGCGTACCACATTGTATACTACTGTGGGAAAACAACTTGGCCTCCAATTGTGAAGGGATGGAGTTTAAGCTGCAACTGTCAGATTCGAGTTTTAAGCTAAATGGTACCATGCTAGTTCAAAGAAGCTTTTTGCTCGACATTACTGATAAAACATCAGTTATGGCATTGTCGGTGGCATCACTGGGTTTGAATGGAAAAATTGGAAACCCTGACCAACAATGGAGGAGTTGAGAGAAGTATTGCGGCGTGGGGCAGTGGCGGAGCCAAAAAAATTAGCTGGGGCGATTACCAAACCAAAATGAAACACACACCAGTTCACACATCTACATACTGTAATTGCATAAATTTTATGTAAAATTTAAATATGTATCCTCAAATTTGAAGAATAAAGACACAACTTAGCAAGTAATAAGAACCTGCTAGTCATGACACCATCTAGAAGTGCTGACGAAGCTTAGAAATATCGTTAGATAAGAGGGAATATGCTTGAATTAGTATAGATTTAGCTGGGGCGGCTGCCCCAGGTTGCCCTAATGTGGCTACGCCACTGGCGTGGGGAGAATTTCAACGGCAACAAACTTGCTACTAGCATACAACCTGTGTGTAAACATCCGTGTGTCTCAAGCTGATATGATGTTAAAAGAAAGCTTCATCCTAATATTGAAGCAATAAGGTTCTTGCCCATTTGCACGCCACAAATGCGAGAGAATAAACTCTTTGAACATGATATCAATAGACGTATTGAACCACTAGGTGAGATTCTATTTCGATATATTTTTTATAATAACATTGCTTACAATTACACGCGATTGGCACAATAGCATTGACATACTGTCATAAAAAAACCGGTATGATCCTACGGTTACACTCTTTTATAGTGTGGCAACCAATAGAGGGAATAAAGTTTGTTTACTGTTACACGTCATCGGTATGAGAGCCTTAGCATACTGACGTGATACCGGTGTGATCTTTCGGTTACATTCTTCAAAGTGCGACAACAAATAGATAAAAAAATATGTGGTGCATATATACTGTAATGCGCTTCCCCATGGGTATCTGGTGTGATCTTTCGGTTACATTCTTCAAGGTGCGACAACAAATAGACAAAAAAATATGTGGTGCATATATACCGTGGAGTTATTTGGTTTTCAGTTGACGTTTGGCATAGCATAGTTTGATGCCGCCATAAAAAAATAAGACTATTATTTGAATACTTATATACCTACACTTCGCCATAACCTTTTGCGCTCATTTTCTGGTTCTACTTGTGGCGACCAATTTTGACGCCGCAGGTCCGGCGCCACCCCATGTGTGGCGTGGCATGGCTACATAAGGCGGGCAACCAAGCATGCCCGGATTCTGAAAGCGGTTACTGATATACTCAATCAGTGGGCTACATGACCGAATACAAAGATCAATGATACAAAATATCGTCGCCAAAAAATTCACGGTGCAGCTACAAAGAAGACAAAATACTTGGGGCGTGTACAATGGCACCGTGCTGCTGCCCTCAAATAAAGCTGGGCAACACATCAGCAAAAGTAGCACAAGGCATTTCGTCTTTTTTTTTCCTCATATAAATAATAATAAGTGGAGGAACCCGATCAAGCGTAGTAATTTGAGAATAATAAGGTTTTTTCGCCGCATCAACATCTTAAGCAAGAGATTGCCAACGTCTTGCGTGATGGATCCGTGAGCTGGCAAAGGCGCATGGAGACAACCGGGCTTGCGCGAGGTCCCATTTGACCTCGCTGACAGGTGGGCCCCACCTGCAGGCTTCTTCAACCCCCTGCCTCCGGCCTCCTCCACTCCTCCCGATCTTTACAGAAAGAACCCCGAATCCCCACCTTTTGGTACCATTGTCCCCGGCCCGGCCCCCTTGCTATTAAAGGCCGTCTCCCAACCAGACAGAGCTAGTACTAGCACTGCGCCGCAGCAATGGTGGCTACCCCCGCCGCATAAATCCCACCACTCGCGCTTCGGGTCGTGTTCCTCGGCTGCGCGGCTTCCTTTCCCTCCCCCCGCGCGGTGGTCGGCGCGGGCGCCGCCGCGGACATGGCGACGGGGCAGTGGGAGCTGCGTGACGAGGACGCCCACGAGTACGAGTTCGACCTCGAGAACCCCTTCGCCACCCCCGCCGACGAGCCGATCGCCCGCCTCCTCGACGCCGAGGGCGAACACGCGCCCTCCGTCTCCGCCGCGTCCTCCGCCGCCCGCCGCGACGCCGCCGGCTTCATCTCCAAGGTACGTGGGGCCCCGCTCACGCGCCGCCGCATTCGCTCTCGCTGCTCTCTGGTTTCCTTGTCTGATGTTTCCCCTGTTTCACCCGATCGGCCTCGATCCGTGTGGTCCAGGTGCGGTTCGGCGGGGAGCTCGCCGAGCACCCGCGCGTCGCCTACCTCGCGCTCAACTACGTGGATCGCTACCTCTCCCAGCGCCAATTGCCGGTAAGAACTACGAACCTGCGAGAGACTTGGTGTCCTATATGCTAAGATTTGTGTGAGAATTTGGTCTGATCTGATATTCCCTTTTGGTTCCGTGCAGAGCGAGCAGCAGGCGTGGGCGCCCCGGCTGCTCGCCATCAGCTGCCTCTCCCTCGCCGCCAAGATGCAGCGCGTCGCGGCCTTCTCCATCGACGACATCCAGGTACTAGATGTGCTGTCTATTGGTTGCGATTTGGCAAGCGATTGATCTGGAGATCGCCGTGGTTGAAACCGGCCGTGTTTTTGCGTCGGATTGCAGGGGGACGAGGAGTTCCCGTTCGACGCGGCGTACGTGCGGCGCATGGAGGACCTGGTGCTCGGCGCTCTGGAGTGGCGCGTGCGCTCCGTCACGCCGCTCGCCTTCCTCGCCTTCTTCCTCTCCGCATGCTACCCGCCGCCGCGTCACCCTACACAGGTCGCCGCCGTCAAGGCCCGCGCCATCGACCTCCTCGTCAGCGCCCAGCCCGGTACGTGCGCCGCAGCCGCTCTCCCGTGCCAATGCCATGACATGGCATCCAAAAGCAAGAGAAATCCCCCAACATTGCCCCCTCTTCTGTTCCACTGAACTCCTGTTGCTGTGCCTTCTGCAGAGGTCAAGATGGCGGAGTTCTCGCCCTCCGTATCGGCCGCGGCGGCGCTGCTCGCCGCTGTAGGAGAGGTCGCCGCCGCGAACCTCCCGGCGTTCCAAGCCGGCGTCGCCGCCTGCCCCTTTGTAAATAGCGTGAGCACGATTTACAATTATATTCCCACTAAGCCCCCTTTAATCCCCACTAATTCACGTGATTAAACCTGCCACGTCAAACGCTCTCCAGAGTCCAGATCCTTTTGGCAGTGGCGGCTTCTGCCACTCTAGTTATTTACCGCTGTTCATCCTTTTTTAACCTGTTTTCCTCGGGCAATGGAGCAGATGGGGCAATTGACCGCCTAGTAAAATCTTGTTGTTTTCTCACTTCTGGAATTAACAATGTGGTCATCGTAAACTATCTCAAAGATTTGGACAGATTACTGCGGTCCCCTTCATGATTACCTAAAATGTGAGATCTGCAGGAACAGTTGCATTTCGTGCTAACTCCCGTCACGTTTGCTCTTGAACAGGACAAGCTGCGGGAGTGCGGTGAGGTGCTGGCGGCGGCGTGCGGCGTCGGGCCGGGGCGGGCCGCGGCGAGCGCGGACACGCCGGTGACGGTGCTCGGTCACCACCGCAGCGCCAGCTCCGCCTCCGAGAGCGACTGGACCGTCGGATCGGCGGCCAACGGCGGCAGTGGCAACGCGAAGAAGCGCTGCATGGGCCCACCGTCGCAGTGGGGGTAGGCGGCTGACCGAGTCAAGCGCGGGGGGCCTGGCAGTTGTCACAGCTGGATGGAAGAGTTGGGAATTTACTCTTGCCCTGCCCCTTTTCCAATTTTTTACCCTTTTTCTTTTCAATTCTTTTCTTCTTTTTTAATCCTCTCGAGGTAAAGTGGTGGGGATGGATAGAATTGGTGGTGGTGGTGCCCTGTCATTTAGTAGCTCCTTTTTGCTAGTTTGTTTTGTTTTGGGGAGCCTAGTTATGGTAATTTTTGCTGCAGTGCACTAGAAGGTGAGGATGGTGGATGAACATACTGGGATTGGAGGGGAAATGATGTGAAATGGCAGAAAATAAAACCAAAAGGCATGTTTCTGGTCACCCCGATTTGATCTCCTTTTATGTGTGCTTTTCATCATGTGGTCGGATTTTTTTCATCATTTCTCTTCGCTATTTTTCCATTTTCGTTATTTGATACGACTAGTTCTTTTTGCATTTTTTTCCTTTGTCCATTCACCGATTCACGTGGTTTGGATGTTTTCGAAAAGAAATCTGGAAAACAAAAAGGGCAGTGGTCAACGGGGCCCGGCGGGGCCAGGAGTGCGACGTGTCAGGGCAGAGGGGCGCAGCCTTGTACTTTGCCTCCTTTTCAGGCTGGCCTTGGTAGGCCGCTTGATGCGCGCCACGTGGAGGCGTGGCCGCATCGCTGCCCTCGCTCGGGGGCGTCCTCACCTGGCTCGTGGCTCCCGCCTCGTGCATGCGGCCTGCATGGTGCTGTACACGCCTCCTCACGTCCATACGTTGGGCGCAGCATACCGCATACAAGTACGTATATATACGCGTATGTATGGTTCTATTTTATTGTTGTTGTTGTACTCTGTGCGAACCACATGACTGCGGCGTGGAAAACATCCCTGTTGTGTGGACCCTGGTGGTTGGTTTGCTCCGAAGCTGTTGGGTCCACCGTCCACGGTGAATTGATTTCACGTATGCAAAAGCCGGAAACATCGGAGTAGCGTCAACTTTCTAAAACTCCTGTTTTACGAGAGGAAAATAAATCAGTGTGCCATGGAGAAAAATAAATTTAACACTGACATGTGCCTTTACTAGGTGGCTAAAAATTGCGATAGATTTCTCTGATGATCAGTTTGACCTTTGAACACGGCCGTGTAGACAAGCAGTGTCGGGGGCTTCAACTCCAACCAGTGGCGGAGGACGAAACAATATTTAGGTATGGCGCAGGTGCACTATCGTGTTACAAGCTGCAAGATATAGCACTTAATTAGTAAATACAAGGCTTAAACACTTCAGAAATATTTTAGCCTAGCAAAATCTAAGGTATGGCGTGAGCCACTTGCCCTACCGAGAGCTCCGCCACTGACTCCAACGAGGTGTTTAGTCTGTAACCCACACTGACAATGTTTACTGATGGGGCTTCATCTCTAAACAATGAATCTGCGTCGGG
Source organism: Echinochloa crus-galli (assembly GCA_900205405.1). NCBI lineage: Eukaryota > Viridiplantae > Streptophyta > Magnoliopsida > Poales > Poaceae > Echinochloa > Echinochloa crus-galli. Next base: position 1,927,694 of record OAMR01000075.1, read on the forward strand.
TGCTTATGGACATCTACTAAGCTAGCAGTGTTGATTTCAGGGCTTCAGATAGTGGACAATATGCTAGTATTGTGCAAAGTTTACGTGAAAATCAGCTGAAAATATACGATTAAATAAAAATACTCCGAATCCGAAAATGTGAAAATGCGAGAGGCAAAGTGCGCATATAAAACGGATTCTCCGAATGAATGTCGAATTCCTTCTGTCTAGATTAGTATCGTCCGGAGTTACTACTGTAAATGCATTCAATTGAGCTTCATATAGCGCTATAAACGGACTAACCGTTTCCCTGCTCTACGCACAGGAAGCCGTAACGACGAATTGCTGAGACTGTTCGGGTGAGTATTATTGTACTGTACAGCATACTCCATCCATTCTGAAGTAACTGACGTTTAGGAGAAGGTTTGGGTCAAACATTGGGAATATAAATCATCAATAGCTTTTAAATTATTGAGTTTGTAAATATGAAAACTATGTGAATAGATTTGTCTTGAAAAATATTTTCATAAAACTATACATATATCACTCTTTGATAAATATTTTTATAATAACAAGAGGTCAAAGTTGTGTTTTGGAGACCGTGTCGCTGTCCTAAACGTCAGTTATTTCAGAATGGAGGGAGTACATGTGTAAAAGCTTGCTTCAACTACGCTTCTTTCTTTCTTTCTTTCTTTCCCCTTTTGACGAGACTGCTCCTTGAACATACGCTAGGACGCTACCCTTGTGCGCGTGACACCATGACTCCATGAGTGCCGCTGCAGCGCTGCGTATGGCGCCATGCGCGTAGCTTTCTAGCATGGCCCGGCCCTTTTCCACCCGAAATGTCGTAGCATTGTTGACGCGCGGGGGCAGGGTTACTCGAGTGCCATCCATTGCGTTTGCCGCCGGCATGGCGTGCAATGCTCAAGTTCTCCCCTGCCGGTGTGGCCGGAACAGACAGATCGACGTCTGCTACATGTCGAAACGTGACACAACTTGTGTTGTGTAGGGCGAGTAGTGCCTAGTCTAGCTGAACATTGCATTGGAGATAGCTACGATCGAGACCTTGAATAAGCAGGCAAGTCCTATTCGGCTGTGAGCTACGGAGTAGAACCGGGGTCTTTTTTTGTTGCAATGTCAAACTAGCTGCCAACAGGGAAGGAAGACGATCGACAGCGAGGCAGGAAGCTTTCAGTTTTGGTCCCAAACCTGGGTTGACTATTGACAGCAGCAGGTGACGTGGCGACTGGCGAGAGACAGGCCGGACTGGATTGGACTGAGCCAGGAGATGGGTCGATGATGGAGAAATAAAACCGATTCGATCAATCGCCAGACAAAAGGCTGGGCTTTACCTAAAAGGGGGACCTGAGGAATTATCAATGCGACCGTTACGTACAGATTATCAATGACTCCATGAATCATCAGTGTAAAATGCCTAGCTGCCTCCAGATATATGTCGACGTGAGAGGCCGGCCGCGTGCGGTGCGGGGGATCGTCGTCGATCCACTGGTGAACGAAACCAAAGGCCGACCAACCAACACACTGACAGAATCAGGGAGAGCCACGAGAGATGAGAACGAGACGCGGTCTCGTGCGTATCGGATGGATCAGCTGGAGGCCGGGCACAACTTGACTTTTCCCGTGCGTGGTAGCGCGGACTAGCTGCCACTGCCATGTGCGTGATGGCACGCGGCAGAGCTAGCGCACGCACAGCCTACGCGGCCACAGTGAGCTTTGTGCAGCAACAGAGGCCGGCCGGGTCGAGCAGCGAGCGAGCCAGCGACCGATCCAGGACGACGAGACAAACGGGCCTCGCGCAGTAGTCGCGCATGTGTCGGCCACTGCGCACCACACAGGCACACACCCCCGCCTGTGGCTGCCGCCCGCAGACCGCAGTAGTAGTAGCGCGGCAGACGGCACGAGCCGTAGCTAATAGCACGTACCAGCACTAGCACGTACTCTAGCAGGGCCAGCAGCAGTTGCATGCCCTGCTTCTGCTTGCTGCTGCGGCCGCGGCGGCGCACCTGCCCCGCGCAACGTGCGCCGCGCCTTTCCTCCCATGGCCGCTCCGTATATCTTGGCTTTTCGTTCGTTCCGGTGGTTCGCGCGCTTCCACGCCGTCATTCACCACCACACACTCCTCCTCGGCTAGTCTCATCGATCCCACTCCCCCCACTCGGGGACTCCCCATGGCTGACCGGCTCGTCGGCTCCTCCATGCCTCCATCCATCAATCCGCTGTGATCGATGGATCGAGCCCGGGCCCGCGACACGCCGTGGCCGATTGGCCACAGCACGGCAGGCAAGCCGGCAGCCCGTCGGGCGGGTCGTAATTATAACTGCTACCTCGTACGTAGCAGCGTACACTGCTCTCTACGCCTACGCAGCGCTGTACGCCCGCGACCCAGCTCAAGGCGATACGTATACATACAAGATCGACCCTGTTCTGAATTCTGATCCATGGCATGGGCATGGTCCTGCTCGACGGCATGCGTGCGTGCGTGGTACCCCCGGCCGGGCTACTGGTAAAAACACCAACACGTACGTGTGGTGCACGTGGTCATCGGCATGGCAAGCCGCGCGCGGCAGGCGCGTACGTACTACGTTCGTGGCGCGTCACGAGCCGACGCCAACGGACCAGAAGACGCCCCCATCTTCCGGCGGACGGGCGAGATCTGCCGTGCGATTGGAGAGGTCTCCCGCCAGGACGGCCGGGCCGGTGGAGGACCACGCCGCTGCGCTGCCTGCCTGCCTTGCCCTTGCCCACGTCGAACGGCGCCGGACGGACCCGGTGCGCTGCCTTGCTTGCCCACGCCACGCAGCAGGCGGCCGGCGTCCCCGTCGCCCGACGACCCCGCACCTTACCTGCCACCCCGATCCGCTGACCCGCGCTGGCCGTACCGCGCAGTTGCACGTTCGTGAGTAGTGCGGCGCGCGCCCGGGTCGCGTCGCGTCGTGTCGCGCCTGCCCCAGCGGCTAGGAGCATTTCCAGCAGCATACTTAAATCGAATTGCTATACCAAAAAACTACCACAGTACCTAAAATCTAGCAAAAATCAGCTCCAGCAACATACCTATATGGATTGCCATATCTAAAATTTTTAGACTATAGCCTAAATTTCTCTCTCCTTGCCCCAAATATGCCAATCCAATCCATGGATTGCTACGATCCTTTTCATGGCGGGAGAAGCCACAACTGCCACGCCAGGACATTTCCGCCCACCCCGCTCCCGCATGGTGCTCGCCGCCGACTCCGTGCCGTCGTCCGGACGCTGATGTAGCACCAGAGCTCCACCGGCCAAGCTCCGCCAGTCGTGGCGCGGACGAACTCCAGCCTCGCCGCGGCCTCCGCGCGGACGAGCCGCGCCGGCCTCCGCCTAGCCCCGGCCGCCGGGCGGATGCGCTACGCCGGCCACGCTCCAGCCGCCGCGCGGACTAGGTTCGCCGGCCTCGCCACGGTCGCCGCGCGCGCTCCCTCCGCCGCCCACGGCCCATGCGCGGG
>OAMR01000075.1:1936909-1955074 GCA_900205405.1 Echinochloa crus-galli
GCCGCGCGCGGCAGGCGCGTACGTACTACGTTCGTGGCGCGTCACGAGCCGACGCCAACGGACCAGAAGACGCCCCCATCTTCCGGCGGACGGGCGAGATCTGCCGTGCGATTGGAGAGGTCTCCCGCCAGGACGGCCGGGCCGGTGGAGGACCACGCCGCTGCGCTGCCTGCCTGCCTTGCCCTTGCCCACGTCGAACGGCGCCGGACGGACCCGGTGCGCTGCCTTGCTTGCCCACGCCACGCAGCAGGCGGCCGGCGTCCCCGTCGCCCGACGACCCCGCACCTTACCTGCCACCCCGATCCGCTGACCCGCGCTGGCCGTACCGCGCAGTTGCACGTTCGTGAGTAGTGCGGCGCGCGCCCGGGTCGCGTCGCGTCGTGTCGCGCCTGCCCCAGCGGCTAGGAGCATTTCCAGCAGCATACTTAAATCGAATTGCTATACCAAAAAACTACCACAGTACCTAAAATCTAGCAAAAATCAGCTCCAGCAACATACCTATATGGATTGCCATATCTAAAATTTTTAGACTATAGCCTAAATTTCTCTCTCCTTGCCCCAAATATGCCAATCCAATCCATGGATTGCTACGATCCTTTTCATGGCGGGAGAAGCCACAACTGCCACGCCAGGACATTTCCGCCCACCCCGCTCCCGCATGGTGCTCGCCGCCGACTCCGTGCCGTCGTCCGGACGCTGATGTAGCACCAGAGCTCCACCGGCCAAGCTCCGCCAGTCGTGGCGCGGACGAACTCCAGCCTCGCCGCGGCCTCCGCGCGGACGAGCCGCGCCGGCCTCCGCCTAGCCCCGGCCGCCGGGCGGATGCGCTACGCCGGCCACGCTCCAGCCGCCGCGCGGACTAGGTTCGCCGGCCTCGCCACGGTCGCCGCGCGCGCTCCCTCCGCCGCCCACGGCCCATGCGCGGGTCGTCGCGCGGAATCCCTCTGCCGCCCACGCCCCGGCTGCCGCGCGGACGAGCTCCGCCGGCCTGGGCATGACCGCCGCGCGGGCTCCCTCCGCCGCCCACGCCTCGGTGCCGGCGAGCTTCGCCGCGAGGTGAGGAGCCCCACCGCTTGCTTGGCTCGTCGCCTGGCCGTGAAGCTCGCCCGTGCCCGGCTCGCCGCCCGGCCACGGAGCGGACGAGCTCCGCTGGCCGCGCCCGGCCCTGGGGAGCCTTGCCGCGGGGGCACGAAGCTGACGAGCTCCGCCGACCGCGCCCGGCCCTGGGAGCCCCACCGCCCGCACTCTGCGCGACGACGGACGGGAAGAACCGAAGAGATAAGATCCCATGAGATGTTGTAGAAAGGTCCTCATGGAAGCATGTAATTTTCTATTATTCTTTTGTGTCTAGGCTTTTTTATAGAAAAACCCTTGGACCTAAGAGTATTTCTACAAAAATTTATAGGTATCCAGTTTTAGGTATTCTGCTGGAGAAGAGAACAACAAACTTATGAAAACCTTCTCTCTTCTATATGTAAAATGGATTTTAGACATCAAATTTACGTATGCTACTGGAGATGCTCTAAGCCGCGGTTGCGTGCCGTGCGCCGGCCGATCGACGGACCGAGCGCTGCCGCCCGGGCGTTCCGGCCGAAGGCGGAGGGACATCGATCGACAGTTCGACACGCGGATTCATGAGCCTGATTGCGTGAATGCGATGAGTCCGTGTGCCCGGCGGTAGGCTCCCAGCACGACCGTTTCTCGCGCGTAGCGTCGGCCGGTAGTCGGTCGAATGCGCGCGGTCGTTTGTACGACGGGGCACCGTACCACCACCAGCACACACGTACTGTAGTACAGTGCCTCATCTTGGATCCGTTACATGGTCGGGGTAGCTGCCGCATTGGCGTTGGACCGTCGGTACGGTGATCGAAACTCTTGTTCTAGGAAACAAAACACATTTCTTCTCACACATAAACTAAGCTTATACGGAGTATAACCAAACACTCCCATGTCACTAAGGTAGCACTAAATACCTGTGTAGAAATAATATGTGCAGTATATTGTTTCGTATTGTTGTTTCCTATGCCACACGATCCAATATACTCCGTATGTTATGTGTTTGTATCTATATATAAAGGTAATGACTAGCTGCGTCCATATATAAAAGAGGACCCAAAATGTCAGCACATTTCTCTAGTCAGTATGACAGTATCATACATGTATCTCCGCGATGATAAAGATTTATGCTTTGTTCTCTTATTGAACTCTGTAACATGTCACCCAAGCATCCTAATTATGGTATTCATTTAGTTAGTACGGAGCATGATACATACATTAGGACTAGCCTCACACATTACAGCTATAGGCATTATCAAAACTTTAGCATCTTACTATTACTAAGTAGAGGCTCCTTTTGAAGCCTCCACGTTAATCCTCACGAGACGCGCTAGAAAAAAAGATAAATCCTAGAAATTCTTACAAAAATCAGAAACATTAGGCCATCGGTTCTATATTTTGTAACTATCTTGATCGTTGGATCTACTCTATTTCTTAAAAGTTACCCACCTATGCCATTATAAAAAATTAGCCTAAAATAACCCCTATAATTACATTAGAATTACCCATATTGCCATTAGAAAAAATATGATCTATGATGTCGAAGCTATATGTAGGGGACGTTCGTCCTTCAGTCATGTAGTGTTGCTGCTGACGGTCCCACATGTATACCGTACACATAGAACAGGTGATTAATTTAGTCCAATGCCCATCATGTGAAAGCTGCCGTAATAGGCCTATTAGAGTTTAGTACAATGGCCATGTGCAGGTTGATTTGACTAAAATATTTTAGGAAAAAAAATAAAAATTCTATATCATGAATCAGATAAAACAGGCAAACAATATACTAGCCTTGATGATATAGACATGTGGCTTTACCAAAAAAAAATGTTTCAATTTATATCAAATTTCAAGAACTTTGTAAACATGAGAATAAGGACGGATAAACATTACATTTTAGGGAAAAAAGTCATAATTATTCGGTATATAATCATAGACGGTTGTTAGGAGTACTTAAGCTCAAACTAAATACTGAAGTCAATATACCCAAGCCAAATGCATGGTAAAATCTAATAAGAGTCATAGAAGTTTAATGACTAAGCTCGCAAAAAAAATGATACACTTTAATGTTGGGGACGCCGGTCGAGTGAGGCGAACCACGCGGAGCGGTCATCGGGTGCCAACCCCCGAGCCTAGGAGCCGACCGAGAGGAGCGAAGTGCGCGGAGCGGTCGCCGGGTGCCAGTCCCCGAGCATTGGAGTCGGGCGAAGCACGCGAAGCGGTCTCCCGGTGCTAGCCCCCTTGCGTAGGAGCCGGCTGAGTCAGACGAAGCATGCGGAGCGGTCGCCAGGCGCCAGCCCCCGAGCGTAGGAGCCGGCCGAGTGAGGCAAAGCATGCGGAGCGGTCGCTGGGTGCTAGCCCCCGAGCCTAGGAGTCAGCTGGGTGCCAGCCCCCGAACCTAGATCGTCACTGGATGCCAGCCCCCGAGCCTAGGAGGCGGCCAAGTCGGGCGAAATGCACGGAGCAATCGCCGGATGCTAGCCCTTGAGCCTAGGAGGCGGCCGAGTCGGGCGAAACACACAGAGCGGCCGCCGGATGGTAGCCCCCGAGCCTAGGAGTCGGCCAAGTGAGGCAAAACACGTGGAGCGGTCGCCGGGTGGCATCCAACGAGCCTAGGTGCCGGCCGAGTTCGGCGAAGCACGCGGAGCCGGCTGAAGCCTAACTAGAACCTAGGGACAATCCAAGATAGCTGCTTACTCTATACTCCCTTCATTTTTCTTTCTAAGGGGCACAATGACGTCAAGATTCGAACTACACAATCTTTGACTAATAATTTAGATAACAATATTTAGCTTTTCTTATACAAACTTGATATGGTTGGATTTGTAATCAAATGTACTCTTCAATGATTATAAGTTTGTAACTATAAATTATATAATACAAGAGATATAAATGGTTAAAATATAATTTAGGAGACCATTCCAAGTTAGGTGGCGCCTTATAAACTAAAACAGAGGGAGTATTACTAATTTAATGTTAATCCTCATAAGACATGTGAAAAAAGATGAGTCTAAGAATTATGCCAAAATTAGAAACACACAGTAATCAAGTATTCAGTAAATCTATTAATAATACCATTTGGATATATTATGTCTTCTAAAAATTAGCCACATCTGATCCATTATGTGGATGGTCTTCTAAAAATTAGCAATGTCTGATCCATTATGTGAATAGTTTAAAAATTAGTCTACACCTAATTCTCACCTCTACCATTACAGAAACAATATAAATTAAGACATAATCTCTTCAACTAAATTATCGTCCCATGCCATTATGAAAAAATAGTCTAATGTAACCATGTAAAGTCGTATATAAGTTAACACTTTCCACCATTGTTAAAAATAATCTTTAGGAACATGTAAATTATTATTAACTGATATATATGTCACTATATTAAAAAATTATCCCAAAATATTTTTATATGCTTCTATAATGTGCTGACATATATTGATTATGGTTAGAATTATGCTAAGCATGTAAAATGAAGAATATATATCATCTTTAACTTAAGTGGTTAGTTGTGGCCCGTGCGGATGCACGGGTTGATGGACTAGTTTAACATAATTGGCACCCAATATCCCCGCTGCAATAAATCCAATAGCTACAAACTTCGTGCTTGCGACAAGCTTTATTTGCCACCAAGAACTTTGTTTGCCATATAACCTATATACACACATTTTGATTGGTCGGAGTATAATTAACTTTTGTGTTGAGACAAGACTTATTGCCATGGAATATATTTGGTTGCGACAAGACTTATTTCCACATAAAAATTAGGTGGTAATAATAATGAACACTGCAAATTCTGCATAATCATGAGCCAACAACTTAGCCGCAATAAGAATCCCTATTATTACAACGAGAGATGAAAAACGCGACGGGCAAACTTTGTAGGACGCTACATACTACTGTACTCGTATATAATTACCACTGCTAGCTACGACTGTGGATCGTTGTGTAGAAAAAAGTAATTTCCTTATTCTGGAGCCATATACGTTCTCCAAAATTCAATCCGAATTCACAGGCTTCAAAAGTGAGTCAGGCATAATTTACAGAAAAGATCAATAGGAAAGCGACCCGGCCTGCCTGGAGCGCACATTTTCTCAGATCTTGCAGTTTTTATAACTTTAGAGGGATCACTCTGAGAATATACGACAAATGAAACACGAGGAGACCAAAAATTTCAAGTTCATTACAAACCTTATCCTGTTTCTGGACCACAATGTGAAAGTGAACCATTTTGTCCGGACTTCATGCATGTCGCACCATATGAGTGGGGCTGTCATCCTAAGAATACGTACACAAATACACAATAACGATACTGAACAAGAACCCCACTGCTAGGGGCTAGGGCAAGTAGTGAATGTAAAAATACTCTTTGCTGCTTGTCTATGTTTCCTTTACGATAGAGAGATCTGAGCTGCGAATTGTAAACTACACGGTCAAATACCACCAGGCAGCACAATCCCCCTTAGGGGAGGTGAATATGAATGTCGATCTTGACACCGTGAACTACACTTCGATCCCTGCAAAAACTATGCATTTGCCGCCATGGCGTGACCACCACCTTTGCATGCTTGCATTGCATGGGCCTAGCTAGGTTGCACGACGCTTTTTATGGCTTGGTAGCATGAGACCTTTGCTTTCTCCAACCTCTCCTCTTCTTTAATCCACTACTCTCCCACCCCCTTATAGGATGGCACCATCATGAGTGCTGAGCCCCAAAAGCAGGGTACATATACTACAAGCAAAAGGCCGCTCGTGTCGCGTCGACGCTATGCTTTTCTCGGCAATGGGTTGGAGTGGACATGATGGACTGACCATATGGAGTGTGTAGTCACTGATAATTCACAAATTTGATGAGACGCCTACTACATATTGTAATATATGGCCCTATTCCGCCCGGTTTTTGTCTGCACTTGGGGCGGTGGAAAAAGATTGGGATGGACGGAGATACCACTAGTGTCCGTTTTCTAGTACGTTTGGAAGTGTTGCTGAGACACAGCAACCAGCAAGCTAGTGTTTACTATCTGTATTATATCGACGTGCACACACTGTGAAGTGAGAAGTATGCATATGGTACTACAGGCAGAGGCAGGAGCAGAACAAAGGGAAGGAAAATTAGCACGCGATCGATTGATCCAGCTGTTGCGAAACAGATGGAGCGGTCCAAATGTACCGCAGGCCATTCAGTGGCAGCAGTCGCGACTCGCCCCGGTAGGCAGAGGTTAGTGCAGGAGTTGCACTGCAGCTGAGAAACCTGCTGCTCGCTCCGTCGTCACTGGCCTGGCACATACCCCATGGCTCGTACAAAAGGTACGTGGATTCTTCGTGCCCGGCAGTAAAATCCGACGCGCGCGCGCGTTGTTTCGCTGCGCCCTGAGCCTGACCGGACGGGCGACCGACCTGAAATCACGCGCAGATTCATCCGTGTCGTCGTCAGGACACCCCCCGCGCGGGCCAGGCCACGCTCGATCGATCGATCGAATCGATCCATCTCTCACGAGTCACGAGCCGCGTACGTACGCGCGGGCGACGGGCGAGGCTCCCCCAGCACGCGCACCTTACGTACAGTACGCGGCGTGGCGACCGGAGGCCCCCGCGCTCGAGGCCGCCGGCCTGTTCGATCTTTCGCTGCGAGACAAGGTGCGCCGCGGCGTAGCCGGCCGAGTAGGCGTCTGGACAGCCGCCCCGCGACGCGAGCTAGCCGGCCTACGCACTCTGCAGCACGTGCGCTGCCTGCGTTTATGGGCTCCGCGACGACACCGCTAGCTACGGGCCTTCGCCTCGCGCGCCTGTAGCAGTAGCGCGCGATCGGTGCCTGACTACCTTCTGAGCACGCACTCCTGTCCTGGTCCGGCCAACGATCCTCGGCTCATCTCGCATATATGGAATGGAATCCAGATCAGCTAGCTCGCAGCGCGCGCCACGCGGTACGTACATCTCATCTCATGCCGCACCTTTCGCTCCAAGGCTCTTCTGTCGCTTGTACCCAGGGTCCCGTTCACTCCAAGCTTTCGCCACCTGCCATTTTGTCAGCCTCCTTTTGTTTTTACTGCAGAGACAAGCACGCTGCCGGTCAATTCTTCTACTGTAGGCTAGATGCATGAGACCACCAGCCCACCACACCCGGCCTTAACGTCGTACTGGGCGGAAATAATTCACGTACCAAGATCTGCACATCGATCGATCTCTGATGGTTAGTTACTGTTGTTATATGCCATGCCAACTTATTACTACTCCTAGATGGGATCCCCATCTGAAGATGTGCGCCTGCAGCCGCTTGATCGGCGGCCACGGAAAATGTCTGGAGGTGCATCGATGGGGACGCGTCAAGGAAGGGAGGACGTACGGTACACGCTGTCCGTGCATGATGGAATGATGGGCCACTGTTGATCGAGGTCGAGGCGAGGAGATAGCAGGAGGACAAGAGAGCCATTGGCAGTTTAGCCGTTGTTCCCACGTTACCTGCAAGATGCAGCAGGGTTTGTGGGGTTTCCTTCCTGCAGGCATGCATGCACGCACGAACAAAATCCTTTCTTTGTAACGCACGCGTGTAGCTGTGTGCTTAGTGTTGTGAGCCGGCACAAATTCTTTAAGCCAGATTAAATGGGTTCTATTCTATACTACCGCTGCCAGTGCCCATTTATTTACCGGAACAATGCGTTTCCCAAACTGCAAATGATGCCAGCTTCTACCTTCCATCATTGAGCTGTGAATCTGTAGATTTGTACAGACTGGTCGTGATAGTGTTTGAGAGTACCGTTTATTTGCAATTCCCAAAAAAGTCTGCATGCTTCTTGGATTCCTGCCTCCATCTCTGAAAATGTCGTGCTTGTTTAAGCTGTTACAGTATAAGATATGTCAGTGTGTATGCGATTAGGAGTCCTAAGTTGTTACTCTTGCTTGCTTCATCTACACAGAATTGCGAATTAATGAAAGAACATACCCGGTGTGATGTGCAGAGTCCTGGCTTGCTTGACATCAGCGTAACGGCTGGTGAAAAAGTGTGAGACACTCGACTCTGGACCGAAGCCACGAGCTGTTTCTGAAGTCAAATGCGGTCAGAACTGCACGTTCATGAACATTGTGCAAACTCCAAATGAACGATTTGCTCATCATTGGACTGTGATGAGCTGATGAATTCAATGGCCTGGATTAGCATGAAAGTGAAAGCACAGACACGGAAACCACAAAACGTTGGTCTCCCATTATAGTACTTGATAAGTTGATATATTCTACACCACAACCACAAGTGGCCGTGTCTAACGATGCCAAGTACTTTCTCTGCACCTAGATTTGTACAAACTATCCTTATAGTGTCGGAAGTACACTTTGCATGCTTCTCCTTGGATTCCTTTTCCTATCTCTGAAGATGTCGTACTTGTTACAGGGTAACAGATATACAACAGATTAAATTGTGCGTATCAGGAAAAATAAGACCAAACTTTAATAGTGCTTGGTTATAAGCGACATTACCACTACAATGAAATTAGCATGTCTTATTGCTAGTCCTGGCTTGTTTGACATCAGTATAACTGCTTCTGACAAAGTGCTAGACTCCAGACTCAGACTCTGGAGCGAAGGCACGTGGTATTGAAAGTCAAATGCGATGATACTGCACGTACATGAACATGACCCGTGAGGTAGTTGCTATGAATTTTGTCTGATGTTTTGGGTACTGCACTCATGCTGTCACGCACGGAGCGGTGGAGGTTTAGATGATCTGATGGCAGGTGAGGCAGATCTTGTTACAGGCAGGTGACCTTTCCTTATCTTTCGAAATAGCACTCGTAGCATTCAACTATTCATTATATATGAGTGAAACAAAGGGTGCTTAGCCTGCGGTCAAGACACTCGAGCCGCACTCCACAGGTCCTAAGTTCGAATCCCCGTAATAGCAAATTTCAGGCTGTGGTTAAAAAAATCCCCTCGTCGGTCTCCAGGGGTTACGGATCCTAGTGTCAGGACGGGGCCGGGGTTCGGAGATTTTCTCGGTCGGAAAAGCCGAGGCTTCTTAAGATAATACCGGTGGGGCGGTCTTTCCCCACCCGGCCGAGTTTTTTTAAACAAAGGCCAATGCAAGATCAATTGCAATTCCTGTTTGAGTGTTCATATACAGAATCATTATCTGAAGAGGGAACATGTGAAGTGATCAGAGGTTCTGTTTGCGTGTCATGCAGCAGCAGTAGTTCTCGAGCAGAATGCAGTTGGGGTTTGCCTGCAAGTGAGACAGAAAATGCTATTGTGACGCCATTCTTCTGAACATGACCTGAAAATATGGCAGCTCCTCCATCCAGTACTCTCGCCATGTGTTCCACATGTTTTGATCTATCAGATTGCAATTCACCGATTACTACCGAGCTTGTTGGACCCGTGCTGCAAGGCACGTAAAAGTCTAGTGAGAACAAATAACCAGTCTCCACAACATATATATAGCATGTAAATTCAGCTAGGCAGGTGGCCGATGCTATAACAAAAGGGCTATCGGAGAAGATATTTTCTGTATTCGCTCTATATATCGGAGAAGAATATAGCATGCAATAAGGTGGGTCTATACAATATATTCGCTTCATCTTGAGGGAGAATGTTTGTAATTTGGGACAAAATTGTAAAAATAGGCAGAATAGATAAAGAAGCTAGAAGAGGCAGGATCTTCTATTGTAACTCCTTGTTCACGGTTCCTCCTTTATGCCCTAGCACGGAGCAGAGCAAGCTCAGTTAGCTTCTTTCCATGAGCAGGCGATGTGTATATTTTAAAACGCAATCTCCTAAAAAGGACTTTATAGAGAAATAGGCGAAGCACTTCAATCGCGAAAGCCGGAACCTATCGCCTCCATACAAGCCAGCAAGCTGGTTTCCTTCTATTTTCTCACGACATATGGCTTACCTAATACCTAATCAAGAACGCCGCTGCTCGCCTGCACACTCCTTGGTGTACTGAAGATATGCGAATATTCAGAGCCCTCGTTGCAAATGTACAGTTCAATTCATTGACTATCATAACACTTCTATATACGTATATACTAATATACATGTGCTTGTCTGTCTCTTGTGTACAACTGTCACCGTGGTTCTGTTGTGATGTCATGAACTCATGCAGCAGCAGACCAGCAGTTCTCCAGCAGGCGCAAGTCGGAGCTTGTTTGCACGTGAGACAGAAATCGAGTCCTCCGCACGAACAAATCATAATCTGGATGCTTGTTGGCAGTTGTGACGCCATTCTTCTGAACACTTATCTGAAAATATGGTAGCCAGCCAGCCACCTCATCCAAGAGCCCTCAGTCTTCGTTCCACAATTTTTGAGCTATCAGATAGTGAGCCATCGATGACTGCAGCCGTCAAACTGTCGGCCGAAACAAGCATTCATCCTGTAGGAGCATGATGATACTTTTCGTCACGTCCAGTAATAAGGGAAATTCAAATGTATAACTGTCTCGAATAACACCTCCTATAGCAAAACAAATGATAGCTAACATTATGTGAGAGTATGCAGCTATTCAAGCTAAACCAAGCCAAGTACAACTCAGATTTGACTATCCGGTGCTTGGTTTCCTTAGTAGCCACTGAACTGAACATCCCAACCAAGAGTTTTTGAGAGGAATATGTATAGCCAACATAATTTTAACTGCTTTGTTTCAAAAACTCAAAACCACTATTGAATATTTATCCTTTTTAGACAATATTCTGGAACTGCATGTTCAAACATGTTCATATGAGAGAATACTAGGTCGGTCACTCAGCTCAAAATGGAATATATGATCTATAAGTAGCCAAAGTTACTAGTCAGTTTGTTAAAAAAATATCCTCCCCCAGTTGCTCCTCTCTCTCTTTATGTAACCGCCCTCACCTTGTTGTCTTCGCTCTCTCTCTCTTTTCTGAAAAAAGATTGGCCCCATAACATTATTTTGAAGCACAAGATGCCTTTATTTTGAACCACACATACCCCTAATGTCCTCTGACACTGGGTTGGGCTCCTCAGAAGATCGACTCGGTTCCTGCAACATGCAGGATTCAAGAACATTGCATTCAGATAAGATGCGCACAAGAAGCAAAGACACTATTGGTATGTTGTGCTTCCTGTCTAATTACATTCATATTCTAAGAAAAACGAGGATCTCTCTGGCTCCATTCAACAAAGACTTCTGATTTGGGAGCATTTATCAAGTTCAGCCGGACTGACAAACAAAGTATTTCCAGTGTCACATCAAAACAGTGGCAGAAGTGAGGGTGCATCATTACATCAAAATGATGGCAGAAATGAGGGTCCAGCATTACACCAAAATATTGGTTTGAAAAACACTTGGTTAATCCCCCCTCAATTTTTCAAGGAACTGCTGTGGATAGCCAGCACAGCTATGATGTAAGTTCAAAATATATCAAGGATGAGAAGTTGAGTTCAAAATGTATCAAGTACGAGAAGAGTTCAAAATATATCAAGTATGAGAAGTTGAAATCATAGACCAAAAGTTACAGCACTAGGATCATCAGGAGGGAAGAGGGATCCATGGAAACAAGAAATGCTACTGGCAGACAGATGCCTGAAAGCACCTCAACAAACTGTGTTACCCAAGTTGTTTCTAGAATGATATCACCTCAACAAGATGCCCTGGTTCCACATATATTGAAGGCTTGAAGCCCAGTTCAAACACAGTATTTCACCCGCACCGTAAGAAATTATAAGAGAACTAGTGCATACTAATCACTATACTACATCATAACATAACGCCAGCAAGAACGTACCGGCAATGCAATTGTGATTACAACCAAGAACATAAGCACCGTGACTGCAAGTCAGCCTGGTATTCTCTATGCTCCCGTAGTTCATTAGCATATACATGTCAAGTGTATTGCAAACACTGCCACACCTTTTATTGCACCTTATGAGTTCAAATTTCAATGACTGATTGCCAGTTTAGTGTCTACATGGAAAACAGGTCAGCTTATATTACTGCCTGCTTTTATCAATGGGCTTAAACTCTGAGAACATGCATGCGCCGATGAGGAATCATCAGACTAAAAGATCCTACCAAAATACTACTTTAAGTTCTTTACTGCATTCCCTACTGAACTCTTGATTATAAGCCACAAGTGAATTGAAGTGTAGAAAAGCACTTCCTTGAATAATATTGCAAAGTTCAAAACAAACCATGTTAAGCTACTCTTATTTCCACAAGTATTCAAACGAAATGTCGTTTACCAAATTACCAAATGTTGGACTAACAGACAAGTATGACTTGCATACAAAAACTAAATCCTGCATTACATGAGCAACACCACATTCTAATAAAGCACAGCAAAGGAAAATTTGGACAGCATGCTTACCGGTTACCACTTCATATACTTGGTAGACACAATGATGGTGGAAAGCCAGTATACAGTTTGGCATATAGAAGATGCTTCAAGTCACACATTTTCTGAATCTGCATAGTCTCAAACTCAACAGAGAAGTATCCTATGTCAACCTCATCAGTGGAAGACCCCAGGTGCAAATTCCATGGAATCCCACGGAGGAGTAAGTGCTTATCCATTGCATCTGCAAAGCTGAAAATATATTGGGAGGGCAACCTGACTCTCCTCTTAAACTGCCACATGCTGTTGCCTTCTTCGTTGATTTCCCGAACAGTGTAAACGAGGTAAGACGCGGCAGAAATAATGCTGTTGTAAAGAGTGAACATCCCAATGCTGCCTTCCCCTGCCTCCACAATGACAGAACCTTCCCCTGCCTCCACAATGACAGAATCCTGCTGGCCGTGGCCAGACGGGATACAGACGGAGGAGAATTCCATCGAGCGCGGGTCGAGCACAAGGAAATTATTAGTCCCAGTCACATTCCAGTAGAAGCAGCCGCAAGCGTAGGAGGACCATGAAAATTTGCAGGAGGGCTGCACGCTGGCATTTCTTTACATATTATATTATGCAACTCCTTTGCATAAGCACCCAATTATAATAGAATTATGTTTAGCATATGTACGGACGTCTCCGCCTCGTCGTCACCGGCGGGGACGAGGAACGGCTCCAGACGCCCGCGGCGCTGCGCGGCCGGGCGCCCGGGGATCTGGGGGAGGAAGAGGTATCGCCGGGACAAAGGGTCGCACACCGCGAAGTCGCCGCTCTTGGCCTCGCGCTCGAGGAGGACGCGGCCGTCGCGGGCGTCGACCGGGATCCAGCGGCCGGCGGAGGGGACGAAGGAGAAGGAGAGGTCGGCGGCCCGCTGGAGAGCCCGCGCGAAGGGCGCGCTGGAGTGGGGCGGCTCCGCGGGGTGGATGGATGAGAAGAGCAGCAGGCCGAGGAGGGGCGACGCGTGGAGGGAGCGGAGGCGGCGGAGGAAGGCGCGGTCGGCGACGACGCGGCGGAAGGCGGCGCAGGCGGTGGCGGCGCGCCCGACATCGGCGAGGGCGGGGAGGTGCAGGAAGATCTCCGCGAGGAGGTCGTCGTTGAGGCGCAGAAATGGGGGCGGCGGCATAGGGGCGTCGATACGCTTGGCGCGGGGATGCTCCGGCGAGGCCATCGCAGCCGCCGGCGATCCGTGAGCGGTGGTGGACTAGTTGGTGGGAAATGGCCAAAATGGGGTCCAGGGCTCGCTTGCTCGCCTCCGCTTCTGACTACTCCGGTCTCTGCAATTTGGACGAAACCGTTGATTATGGAAAAATGTCGTTCGCTTTTCGTCCTCTAAGTGCAAAATCAGAAATCTTTGGTTCTCTAAGTTTCAAAACCATGCATTTTACATCTCTCGGCGGTTTCAACAGCGGTTTCGCTGACGTGGCGCGCTGACACGGCGTACTTTAAATGCATGAAACTTTGAAAAATCATATAAAATCGTAAAAAAATGATAAAAATATAAGTCCAAATTTTTAGCTTCCTCATGAGCATCTTTACACAGTGGAGTCATTTATTTACATGTTTGATATTATTTTCTTATCGAAATAAAATATGTAAGAAAAGATGCCATAGAACTTGTAAAATGCATAGTAAGGCCTTGTTTAGATGTTGAATTTGGGAGGTTGAATTTGGGAGTAAGATGTCACTTCGTAATCATTGCGTCACTGTAGCATTTCGTTTGTATGTGTGAAAAATTGTCCAAAAATTGATTAATAAGGCTCAAAATGTTCGTCTCACAGAGTACAACAAAACCATACAATTAGTTTTTTGATTTCATCTACTTTTAGTACTCCATGCATGTTATGACATTTTGATGTGATGTGGAATCTTCTTTTTGCATAGTAAATTTGGTAGTAATCTTTTGGGATCTAAACAAGGTCTAAATATTTGAAATATTATAAAATAGTAAATCCAACTCATGTGTGCCTCTGGTGAGTGTGTCCATCTATCAGAGTTCATTTCTTTACATATTATATTATGCAACTCCTTTGCATAAGCACCCAATTATAATAGAATTATGTTTAGCATATGTACAAACATAATCTTATTCTACCGTATAAAAACTTTTAATATATAAACAAACTACTCTACTAGATAGACACACTCACCAGATGCACGCAGGAGTTGGACTTACTATTTTATAATATTTCAAATATTTACTATGCATTTTACAAGTTCTATGTCATCTTTTCTTGCCTATTTTATTTCGACAACAAAATAATATCAAACATGTAAATAATTGACTCTACTGTGTATGCTCATGAGGAAGCTAAAAAAAATTGGACTTATATTTTTATCATTTTTTATGATTTTATATGATTTTTCTAAAATTTCAGCCGTTTTAAGCACGCTATGTCTGCGTGCCACGTCAGCGAAACCGCCGTCGAAACCGCCGAGGGGTGTAAAACGCACGATTTTGTAACTTGGAGGATCAAAGATTTCTGGTTTTGCACTTAGAGGACGAAAAGTGAACTACGGCTTAACGCGGGGACGTAAAATAGACTTTTCAGTTGTAAATTAACCCGGTAATCGGTTGCCAACAGGCTGCTGTCATGTACTAAATGGGCCAGAGTAGGTCGTATGCTGAGTTGGGCTGGAGACCATTGTATACAGTCTTAGTTATTAGGCCCAAGATTGTAATGAGAGGAAATTCCTGTCTCGAACTCTCAATCTTCCTCCGTCTCTTGGAGGTGGCGCTGCCATACTCGATCCCGTCGGCATCAATATAGCTCGCTACAACTAACACCTGAGCGATTTCGGTTTTGGGTCTAGTGCTCGAGCCCTGAAATTCCACTTGAGTTTGGTCAAGCTGATCGAGTGGATTTGAGATCTCAAATTCGTACGGATACTAAATTTTTGGTGGAAGTCGCATCCTGGCGAGAGGGCAAGGACAACCCATCCTCAGCTCTCGAATGTTGAAGACGAAATGCGACATCAGGTCATCAGCACAAGAAACTCGATCTTCAACAGGTGGAACAAGACAAACGTCACTACCACCTAAAAGTATTGTTCGAACAATAATAAGAGCAAAGAAAATGAATCAGTCATACCACCCAGAAGAGCCCAAAAAACAGAGAAGCCTATAAAAGAACTTGTACAGGGAAAAGTACAACGGTTACAGAAGTATATATTTAATTTGTTCATCAATCCATCTGGTACAAAATTATCAAATATCCGTCATCTCTGGGTGTATCTATACGAGTACTACAATCCGAACAAAACGCAGATTAATATGGAGATACCACATTAAGCACTAATCCAAATTCATATACTAGAAACATGCCATATTACACAACCAACACAACCTGATCCCTGCATCACACGAGTTGATCCTATAGTTCCTCGTTGCTTTCCAAACAAACACAATTACACAAGGCACAACGGAACACTATTTTTTTTTGATGAAACAGGAGGGGTGTAAGCCCCTACTGATTAATATATTGCAAATAAAAATCACAAACCGAGTACAAAGTCAGGCCGAAAGCCTCAAGACACAAAAAAAGAAACGAAAAAGATAGCCTCAATTACACAAAGCCTTTTAGCCATTGGGAAATTAGAGGAGAGAGATCTGGCCTTGCTCTGGCGACAACCAGACCAAGCTCATGTCTGAAGAGTTCCCTGCATCTGAGGACTGTTGGTGCTATATTTCTGAAAATGTAGTCATTAGGCGACATCCAAATGCCCCAAGCTATAAGGATGATGATATCCATACCGAAAGGAAGGCCCAACATATTTTTACGAGCCTCTATCACACCAAGTGGTTGCAGTTGATCAGGAATCTGGATGCCAAGGAGAAGCCAACATTGCTTGGCAAATGGGCATGAGGAGAACAGATCATACACTTGGATGTGACAATGATGGTGGAAAACCAGTATACAGGTTGACATGCAGGAACCAGTCCTTCAACTCACACACCTTCTCAAGCTGCATCACTTCAAGATCAAGTAAAAGATACTCGAAGGCTATGATGGGAGGAGCCCGATGACGACGCGAACCACAACCACCACTCTTTTGCTTTTGCAGGAGTAAGTATCGCTCAGCTGCACCTGCGATGAGCAAGCCATCGTGCGAAGGTAACTGGATTTCAACTTTCTTCCTCGACTGCCATGAATTGGCACCTGTGTGCCTATTTGAATACAAGTCCTGCAACTTGCCACCAGCCTTTCTGATAGCAAACAACTCAGGGCTGCCGTCGTCTGCCTCAGCAATGGCAGAATAATACTCAGGAAGACTGCCAAGAGGGATCTTCGCGAATGAGAACTCCATCCTGCCCATGTCAAGCACAAGCAACTGGGTCATCCAGGCCACCCTCCAGTACAGGAAGCCATCCACCCAGTAGCGCCACGAGTTGCTGAAGAAGATCTGTGCGCCCGCGTTCCCGGCGAAAGCGCTCCAGCCTTGGAAGGGAAAGGCGCCCCATTCCCCACTGGAAGAAGAGAATACGAAGGCGACCAAGCGAGCTCTGCGCACGGCCATGCAGATCACCCTGAAGGACGCCGGGTCCTCGTCATCGCTCGCTGGAACGAGGAGCGACTCGAGATGCAGGCGGCTCTGCGGCAGCTGCAGGTCGGGCGCGGCCAGGTCGTCGGGGATTGGGGGTTGCGGGAGCAGCACGTATCGCCGGGATACGGGGTCTGCAACCGCGAGGTCCCTAGCCGCCAGGCATTTTGCCAGGAGAACGCGGCCGTCGCGGACGTCGCGGATAGACCAAGGGCCCGGGGCGCGGAGGAAGGAGAAGAAGAAGTCGGCGGCTCCGGCGAGGGCGCGGGCGTAGGGCGCGGACGGGTGGGGCGCCTCGGCGGGGTAGAACTTGTCCTGGACGAAGCCGAGGCAGGGCACCCGGTGGGCGGACCGGAGGCGGCGGCGGAACGAGCGGGCGGCGATGACGCGGCGGAAGGTGGAGCACACGGTGGCGGCCCGCCCGACGTCCTCGAGGGTGGGCAGGCGGAGGAAGATGACCGCCAGGAGGTCATCGACGAGGCCCAGCAACGGCGGGGCGTCGAGGCGCTTCGCGGCCGGCTCCTCCGGCGAGGCCATCGCGCCGGCGGCTGGGATTGGGGATTTCAGATTTGTCTTTTTGCAGTTCGGGGAAAATACGTCTTTCTTTTCTAGAGAAATTTAATTTGAGGAAAATGTATAGCACTTGGGCTTTTTACCTCTAGCAGGCTTGGACAACGAACGACGACGACTTGGGCTGGTTGGGCTGTTTGAGCTATACTAGAGGTAAAAGCCTACATGGGCCGCCATCGAAACAGGCTCCGTTGGCTCTATCTTCGGAGCGCCGAAATGCGTTAACAAAAATAATAAGAGTTCCTCAAAAAAAAAAAAAAAAAACAAGAGGAACTCAAATTTCTAGAGCCGAAGAGAGCCATCAATCACCTTCTAGTCTCTGATCGGATTCATCAAAATATGAGCTGCTGTAACGAAACACAAAGTCTTGAATAAATAAAAATTAGGGACTAGAAAATGAAATAACAAGATGCACCAACCCTTCCCAGCATATAAACATTAAACAACCCACATAAAGGCACACACAACCAAAACGAGTCTATCACGTCTGGAGCAAGATTTTATATGAATAATGAGATATCTGCACGTAAATTGAAGATTTCAAAATATGAGCTGCTGTAACGAAACACAAAGTCTTGAATAAATAAAAATTAGGGACTAGAAAATGAAATAACAAGATGCAACAGACCTTACCAGCAAATAAACATTAAACAACCC
>OAMR01000075.1:1955949-1968039 GCA_900205405.1 Echinochloa crus-galli
AATGAGCCTAATTAATCTATGATTTACTTAACTATTCTCTAATCGTGCGGTCACAGGCCTCACTAGATAGGTCTCGCGAATTAACCTGGGGTTGTGAAAGTAATTTTATAAACTGACTTTATTTAATACCTTTAATTAGTGGTCCAAGGAGGTAAAAAATATTTTCATCCCAAAAAAAACACGTCGCGTTGCCATACTCGATCCCGTCGGCATCAATATAGCTCGCTACAACTAACACCTGAGCGATTTCGGTTTTGGGTCTAGTGCTCGAGCCCTGAAATTCCACTTGAGTTTGGTCAAGCTGATCGAGTGGATTTGAGATCTCAAATTCGTACGGATACTAAATTTTTGGTGGAAATCGCATCCTGGTGAGAGGGCAAGGACAACCCATCCTCAGCTCTCGAATGTTGAAGACGAAATGCGACATCAGCTCTGCGGACAAGAAACTCGATCCTACGCTTGAGATGATAGAGAGCTTCACAGGTGGGACAAGACAAACGTCACTACCACCTAAAAGTATTGTTCGAACAATAATAAGAGCAAAGAAAATGTATCACCCAGAAGGGAAAAAAAGAGAAGCCTATAAAGAACTTGGACAGGGAAAAGTACAAACTGTTTACAGAAGTATATATTTAACTCGCTGATCAATCCATCTGGTACAAAACTATCAATATCCATCATCTCTGGCTCTGGGTATAATATACGAGTACTACAATATGAACAAAACGCATATGCATATGGAGACACCACATTAAGCCCTAATCCAAATTCATATACTAGAAACATAGCATATTACACAACCTGATCCCTGCATCACACGAGTTGATCCTAGAGTTCCTCGTTGCTTTCCAAACAAACACAAGGCACAACGGAACACTAATTAAAATAGCTTACCAGATCATAGACTTGGATGTGACAATGATGGTGGAAAACCAGTATATAGGTTGACATGCAGGAACCAGCCCTTCAACTCACACACCTTCTCAATCTGAATCATTTCAAGATCAAGTAAAAGATACTCCACCGTTGTGATGGGAGGAAACCGATGAAGCGAACCACCACTCTTTTGCAGGAGCAAGTATCGCTCCGCTGCACCTGCGATGAGCAAGCCATCGTGCGAAGGTAACTGGATTTCAACTTTCTTCCTCGACTGCCATGAATTGGCACCTGTGTGCCTATTTGAATACAAGTCCTGCAACTTGCCACCAGCCTTTCTGATAGCAAACAACTCAGGGCTGCCGTCGTCTGCCTCAGCAATGGCAGAATAATACTCAGGAAGACTGCCAAGAGGGATCTTCGCGAATGAGAACTCCATCCTGCCCATGTCAAGCACAAGCAGCTGGGTCATCCAGGCCACTCTCCAGTACAAGCAGCCATCCACCCAGTAGCGCCACGAGTTGCTGAAGAAGATCTGTGCGCCCGCGTTCCCGGCGAAAGCGCTCCAGCCTTGGAAGGGAAAGGCGCCCCATTCCCCACTGGAAGAAGAGAATACGAAGGCGACCAAGCGAGCTCTGCGCACGGCCATGCAGATCACCCTGAAGGACGCCGGGTCCTCGTCATCGCTCGCTGGAACGAGGAGCGACTCGAGATGCAGGCGGCTCTGCGGCAGCTGCAGGTCGGGCGCGGCCAGGTCGTCGGGGATTGGGGGTTGCGGGAGCAGCACGTATCGCCGGGATACGGGGTCTGCAACCGCGAGGTCCCTAGCCGCCAGGCATTTTGCCAGGAGAACGCGGCCGTCGCGGACGTCGCGGATAGACCAAGGGCCCGGGGCGCGGAGGAAGGAGAAGAAGAAGTCGGCGGCTCCGGCGAGGGCGCGGGCGTAGGGCGCGGACGGGTGGGGCGCCTCGGCGGGGTAGAACTTGTCCTGGACGAAGCCGAGGCAGGGCACCCGGTGGGCGGACCGGAGGCGGCGGCGGAACGAGCGGGCGGCGATGACGCGGCGGAAGGTGGAGCACACGGTGGCGGCCCGCCCGACGTCCTCGAGGGTGGGCAGGCGGAGGAAGATGACCGCCAGGAGGTCATCGACGAGGCCCAGCAACGGCGGGGCGTCGAGGCGCTTCGCGGCCGGCTCCTCCGGCGAGGCCATCGCGCCGGCGGCTGGGATTGGGGATTTCAGATTTGTCCTTTTGCAGTTCGGGGAAAATACGTCTTTCTTTTCTAGAGAAATTTAATTTGAGGAAAATGTATAGCACTTGGGCTTTTTACCTCTAGCAGGCTTGGACAACGAACGACGACGACTTGGGCTGGTTGGGCTGTTTGAGCTATACTAGAGGTAAAAGCCTACATGGGCCGCCATCGAAACAGGCTCCGTTGGCTCTATCTTCGGAGCGCCGAAATGCGTTAACAAAAATAATAAGAGTTCCTCAAAAAAAAAAAAAAAAAACAAGAGGAACTCAAATTTCTAGAGCCGAAGAGAGCCATCAATCACCTTCTAGTCTCTGATCGGATTCATCAAAATATGAGCTGCTGTAACGAAACACAAAGTCTTGAATAAATAAAAATTAGGGACTAGAAAATGAAATAACAAGATGCACCAACCCTTCCCAGCATATAAACATTAAACAACCCACATAAAGGCACACACAACCAAAACGAGTCTATCACGTCTGGAGCAAGATTTTATATGAATAATGAGATATCTGCACGTAAATTGAAGATTTCAGATGAAGAAACGATCTTGGTTGTATTAATGATTTGTTATAAACGCGCAGCCGGATTCGGCCTAGGCCCGGGTATCTACGGGCCAGCGCGATATGAAGCCCAGGTCTAACGGAGCTACAACGAACAATGCTCAGGCCTAACTCAACCCAAAAGACTAGCCTGATAGATGAGGACTGCCCTCGCCTTAAATGTCGTGCTCTCCCATCATCAATTTTCGATGTGGGACTAAACCTAACATGATTTTGAGTCAAATCTGTAAATTAAGGCCATGTTTGGATCTCATTAGACTCTGGGACTAAAATTAATAGGACTAAATATCATGTTTGGAGGAAGGGACTAAAAGTTATTCAAGGCTCCGTAAGAAGACTAATTTGCCCCTCCTGTTGGCGCGAGTGGTGTCCACGAGGGGTAGGAGATGACATTAGTCCCTCATGAAACTAATAGGACTAAACCATAGTCCCCTTTTAGTACTTTGGGGATTAAATGGGACTAAATGACCCATACTAATGTTTAGACCATGTGATCCAAACAGAGCGGGCTAAAGTTTAGTCCCCAAATAAATGACAATTACAAGCATTAAAGATAAGCTAATTATAAAACTAATTATATAAGTTTTGTCTACTCCGCGAGACGAACCTAACAAGCCTAGTTAATCTATAATTAGTACATAATTATCATATGATCACTGTAGCATTACATTATCTAATTATGGACTAATTAGGCTTAGAGGGTGCTTGGATCCATGGGACTAATTTTAGCCTGACTAAAATTAGTCTCTTTGAGAGGCTAAACTTCCAAGCATCCCTGACTAAAGAGGAGCTAAAACTAGCCTTGGGACTAAAAGTCTTTAGTCAGGAGAACCCCTACTAAAATATGGATTAGTCCTCTCTCTCCTCGTTTAACTGGCGGGAGGGAAAGGGAGGATTAGAAGAGAGGGAGGATAATAAATGCTCATTAACTGATTTTAGTCTGTTTAGTATTTTGGATCCAAGCATGGATGAGACTAGCAAGTTTTAGTCCCACTACTTTTAGCCATGGGACTAAAATGTATCCAAGCAGGCTCTTAATAGATTCGTATCGTAAATCAGCCCTCGCTTATGTAATACGTTTTTAAATTAATCTATAACTAATACTTTTAATTAGCATTCTTACCTTTGATGTGATGGGACTAAAAACTTTAGTCCCTGGATCCAAACGGGGCCAAGCGTTTTCACGCGGTTCACAAAAAAACAAACAGGTTTGAGAAAAATTGGAGTGCCAGCCCTGAGCAGCCATGATCTGCAGTACGTACTAGGCATGCTATTTTCTACATCACATTGTTCTACTTTTACTTGGATGCGCTTGTGTTGTTACACCAGCGAGTACCATGCACGTCAGCACGTGCAACTTCACCTTTCTACCATGTTATGCTCCCTCACTGCGGGTCCCACAGTGAAGCGCGAAGCAATCTGTAAAAGGAGAACGTGTGCCAATATTGAACGAACAAGATGAGAATGGAAAGGGCCCGGTTTTGAATAGCTGGAAGTCAGATAGGAAATGAGAGGTGGCCGCAGGTGCTCTCGCGGACGACTGGTGCTGGTGACCCGAGTTGGAGTCCTGCATCCTCTTAATAGAAAGCGGAGCCGTCCAGTTTTTTCTTTTCTTTTGTTTTAGTATAACCTAAGTCCCAACAGGCAACAGCAAATGAGGGCTAACGGAATCTTTCATCATCATCGGCGCCACCGAACCGGCGCCACCGATGTCCTCGTCATCGCCGCCGCCGCCGCCGTCGGCCTCCCCGCCGCCCAACGGCACGGCCGCAGCCCCGCCGCCGGCGCCGCCCACTTCCGCTCCGCCGCCGGCATCCACCAACGCCTCCTCCCTGTCGCGCTGGTTCTCCGCCTGGACGACGGCCGCGACGGCCAAGGACGGCCTCTGCCGGAGGAGTCGGGCAGGACGCGGCGATGCCGGCGCGGGTGAAGATGAAGCCTTCAGCGGCGGCGGCGCGAAGGGGCGGCGGCGGCTGCCGGACATGGACGTCGGTGTAGGCTTCGGCTTCGGCTTCGATTTCAATTTCAGTGCAGCAATGTCTGGTGCCAGCAAGATCCAAAACGAATACGAGTAATATATACGATCCAGCAACACGCTTTTGCGGCTTTTCTTGCCGTGCCGCATCGCATGAAGGGAAAGTTGGGAGGGAAAAGCAAGGCACACCATTCGCATCGGCATCGCAAGGATCACCCCCAAACCAGCACCACCACCAAGCGCCACCGCGAACGCGAATGCCCACCGTCAATGCAGGTGATGAATGCGAAGCAGAGCAGAGCAGAATGCGATGTGGGTGCAGATAAAATGCCACTTGAGATAGAGCAGAACAGAGAAGGAAGAAGAAAACAGGGGGCGGGAGGTATAAGGTCGGGGTTGTTGGGGCGGCTGACCTCGCCAATGGCGCGGAAGAGCGTGGCGTTGAAGGAGGCCGCCGTGAGGATGGGCTGCGGGAAGCTGGTGGTGCCGGGCACCAGCGCCGAGAACTTGGTGCCGGGCCCCACGTAGGACACGCCGTGGAGCGCCTCCAACCACCACTCGTATGCCGGAATGCCCAGCCGAAGATGGACGATGGACCGGGACGAGGAGGAGGGGCGGCGGCGGCGGCTGAAGCGGAAGATATCGAACCGGTCGCGCGCGCGGTGGCGGCGGCGGGCGGAGGACCTCGAGCGCGCAGCGGAGGAGCTCCGGGCGCAGAGGCGAGCTCTGGCGGCGAGCCTGGGCGCCGCAGCGGCGCGCGCCAGCGCCGTGAGCTGTGAGAACGCACGGATTGGAGAGTGGGGTCCCGTGTTGATTTGTTGCTGGAGTTGTGAATTGGACCTGTAAATTAGTTTTAAAGACCTCAATTTGCATAGTCTTGCTGGAGTTGCTCTAAGAGCAACTCCAACAGCCTCTGTAAATGTATTTGACTCGGTAAAAGAAAGAGAACTACGATAAAAGTGCGTTCCAACGGCATCGCTATCTTCATCCTCCAGATTTCTCGCTCGGCATCCCATCCCCGGTGCGCTCCATTTTTCCCGATCGCTCCCCGCTCTCCATCGCTGGTTCCACGTGCTTTTGCTCCATTCCCGCGCCTCGCCTCTCCCTCCCGCGCACCTGCCCCGCGCCCTCCCGCCCCGCCTCCCCGCTCGACCGCCTCGAGCAGGATATTCCCGGCGACGAGGTCCCCGAGCTCGACGCGGGAAGGAGAAGGAGCCCCCGGCGGAGGGGGTCTTGGTGGCGAGCTCGGCGTAGCAGAAGGAGGAGAGTAGCGCGGAGAAGCCGGCGGCGGCATAGGCGAGCGGGATGGCTGGGCCGGCGTTGAAGCACGCCTCCTTGTCGGTGAGCACGAAGACTCCGGAGCCGGCGACGGAGCCAAAGCTGAGGAAGGCGAGGTCCACCCAGGAGAGGCACCGCTGGAGCGGGTTCTCGCTCTGGGTGAGAAGCATGCCGGCCTCGACGGCTCCGGTAAGAAGTCGGCCGACGCTCCAAGAGCTCCAAGGGCTCGAACGGGAGCATGGAGGGCGCGCCCCGGTGGGCCGGTCGCCCCGCCGCCCCGCCTCACCGCTCCACCGCCACGCTCGGCCGGCCGCCCCGCCCCACCGCCCCGCATTCGCGCGCCGCTCCGCTCGGAGGGTTGTACCCGTGGAGGAGCCGAGCGCGACGATGCGGAAGTTGCAGTAGTGGCAGCGCTTGCGGCAGAAGGGGAGGTGGGGAGAAGAAGAAGGTCCAGCTAATTTTTGGCGAGTCTGTTGGAATGTACTAAAATATAGAGATGAAATATTAGCTAAACGGATCTCTAAATTGGAATATAGAGAGTAAAATTTGGCTACACTGTTGGAGTTGCTCTAACATTAGCAAAACCCAAATGAGCAACAAAAGATAATGTGAAAGTGACCCCACAGCCACAGCGCCCCGCCCATGCCCATATATACATCAGAGAATCCGAGGCGTCAGGGCCCAATAAATACACAATCGAGGGACGGGGAAAATAACAGATTACAGCAAAATTTAAACAAGATTAACATACTCGGACAGTCACAAGAAACATTGGCTATCAGGAAAATGCCGCTAAGTTAACCGACTATCAATTCTGATCACAAAGAAATATTTGGTCAGAAGCCCGCAGGAGGCATCAGTTCAACCTACAGTTCCCCCGACTACCAACAAATATTGGTTAGCAGACTTCTCCATGTGATCACAAAAATATTCCCTGATACTCTTATGGGAGCCTAGCTACCTGCTTCCGCCACAGCATCCACGACCCTTTGGTGACAATAACTTGCAACCAGCACCATCTCTGAAAAAAAATGGGTGATCCATCGCCTTCCATCTCCGCAAACAGAACATCAAGGTAGCAAGTAGGAGCGGCGTCAGAGGGATATTTTCCAATTCATCGTCAAAAGGCAAGTGGGTACTCGGGCGCAAAGAAAGTAAGCCGCTTCGTGACAGCACCTGTGAGTTGGTAATGTGTCATTAGAAGAGTAGAGCTCAGACTATTTACATCAAGGTAAAGTTTTCAGACCAAAGGACCTCTGGATAAATTCTACAACACATGAACTAGAACATACTTTACCTAGTAACAATAACTCAAGTGCCTACATGAAGGCGTCCAACTTTGATCGCTTGATATTTTGTGGTCTGAAATCCTCCAATTTTAAACTGGAACTTGACTTGACATCATTTAAAAATGAATCACCCTTTTCTGATCTTATGCAATCAAGAACTGCCCAAAGGATATCAGCTGCAATACCATCTTGTACAAGATACCCTGGTTCTTCCCCACCTTCTTGAATCAATTTACCAACCTCTTGCAATAGCAATATGTTTTCCTGCACAAACCTTGCAAGAAGTCGTCCAAGGTACTCAGTGGCTCTTGGAGCATCACTTAGAGTATCTTCCAATGAGGAAAGAACAGATGCAAGGCTAAAAACATAATAATTTAGTCAATAAATAGTACAATGTGGACAGAGAATGGTGATCAAGAGAAAATACGAGAAAAAAAAACCTACCCATCAATGAGCTGTCGTTTGCTCAACAAATTATGTCGACCACTGCAAAGGCTGACAAAAAGTTTAGCCAGCAACTCTCTTTCCATGTCTTTTCTCTCAAAGGAATCATTTACCCAAATCGACACAACAGAAGGGTAGAAACTTGGAGCATTCAACTCCTCAATACACAAAGCAACTTCCTTTTCATCTTTTGCACTGCCAAAACAGTAGCTGTTAGCAAACAAAATAGGACAACCACAGCTCTAGAACGAAAATATACTAGATAACACAAAGAGTACCAAGAAATTCCCCAATCAATCCATAAATTTCATGAACATGATGCAAATTTGCAGATATCTGCCGAGGTAAAATTCTCTGGAAACGGTAACATGTTACATCGCTTCTGTTTCTAAATGTGTGAACCTCAATATGTTACAATCACATGCCACTTAATCCAAGAAACACAAGTAGACTTAATTCAGGAGTTTACCAAGCGTATGAACAAAGAAAAATGCAGTAAACAAAATACAAGCAAATAAACATTCAGAAAATAAGAAGTATATATTTTAACCTAGAATAGTGAAATGGGTGCCTGTTTATCAATGGTTAAGCGCACAGCTTAAATTGAAATTTGATGCAATTGAAGGAATACCAAAAGAGAATGTGTAAACTGTAAACATTTAAAACTTATTATACCTGTAATATTCCCGAATTGCCGAAATAGATTTTTCTTTCAATTCATCCTGTGAATATGATTTATTTACTGAACGGCCTTCCTGGCTGGCAGGCCTCTGTGAAGGCACAGCAGATTGACTAGAAGCTGGTGTTCTACCAGAGGTTCGATCAGCCACAGAGTTATAACCATTAGAGCCAGACACTGTCCTTCGATGGTCAACAACAGCAGGAAGTTCAGTATTTGATACTGGAGGTTGACCTCTTATAGACATACCCCTAGCAAGGCCACCTTGTGGGCCAAGAGTGATAGCTTCATCCTTGACTGCACGCTGAGGAAGAGGAACAGTTCTATTGTCAAACTGATGCCTTTCCTCAAACCGGATGTCTTGTGAACCAAATCCACGTGAATGTGGAGGCATGCCTCGAATGCTCCCTTGTTGGGAACTTGGGGATGCTAGTGAAGATGAGCCACGGGGGCCATAGTCCATAGGAGGTCCTCCTCTTCTTGGAAGAGAACTGACAGATGGACCACGTCCCAGCCTACTCGACTGAGCATGTCTTTCTTGAGCTGCATCCCTGTGAACCTCCTCGATCTTCTTGGGACCTTCGACTTTACGCCTCTGTTGCCATTTGTTTCTCCGCAGGTCAATTGAATCTCTCAACATAAACCTCACACGAGAAGAAAGCTTCTGATTTGTTGACATCTTCTGCATTATATCAAAATAGGCATCCATATGTTCCTTTGCCTTTGCATGATCTATCATCTCTCCTATTGTACTCATCAACTTGCACAGTGCTTCAATGTTCTCCTCATCGGGATTATCATAATTTCCAAACAAATTTTTAATACACTCATGCATGATCCGTTCTGTCAACATCCTCTTTTTGTACAATTCTCCAATCAACCGAATGTTTCCCAACATGCGCCTTCGAGCACGGATTCTCTTTTCCTCCCTTTCTTCCTTGGTCTGTTTAATCTCACCTTCCTCTTCCGTTTTATCAGCTTCAGCTTCTTCCCTTTCACCTCTCTCAAACTCCTCTTGACATTTGTTCAAAAGCAATCTCTTAAATGTAATCTTTTCGTTGTCTTCACTAAAGTCTGGCAAGGCACCAGCCAAATGGAAGCAAAAATTAGCATACATCTCACAGAAAGTTGGTTCCATCAAAGCTTTGTCAAATATCTGTGAAATGACGCCTGTAAGAGTGGCTACATTGTCAATGTTGACTTCCTTAACTTGTTCAAAAAGTTTTTCAAAGTTTTGTGGAGTCAGCTTGTTAAGAATGGCCTTCAACTGCCTCTGCTTCGCCTCTTCCTCATCAGAAACTTTGCCAACAATATACTTTCTCTCTGCTTTGTGCATCGCTTGCATGGGTGTAACAGGAGAAGGCATCAGACCTTTTTGCTGCCATCTATCAGCATCAGAGCCGCTGCGAGTTACTTGGGGTCCAACAGAGTGCATGGGTCCTGCAAGAAGTCCACCGCCACGTGGATTCCTCAAAACACCATGATTACCTCCTGGGCCACCACGGTAATTGATAATTGATGGTCCATTTGCCAGGTCAATGTCACGACCAGGACTGAGAGGAACTCCTGATTTAGTCCACCTGTCATCAGCCATGCCAGCACCACGGCGGTCACCACGAGAAGTTGGCCGGTCAGAACCTCTTCCAGGACTAGGGTGAGGTTCACGATCAACAACATAGGACTTTCCTGCCAAATTATTCATTATTGCATTGACAGCTTCATTCATCTGAAATCCAACAGGAAGACCAGTAAAGTGCTGTTGTAAAGTCAACAGGAAGTCCCGTGAGTATTTCTTCCTAGCTTCAGTTGTATCTGACTCTAATACTTTTGTGATGCCAGACTGATTTCCGGAATCTGATTGCAGCTTTGGAGTAGACATGTCTGCTGCATCCTCCCAATCATCAAGCTCAACTTTTTTCTTAGAATCATCAGCAGATGAATTGACCTCCGTTTCTGGTTCATCTGGCAGCACCGAAGTTGCATCAGCTGTTGAAGAACTATCTGCCCCCTCTGCAGTGCCAATAATTTCGGACTTCTCTTCTGGTCCCTTGTATGCATTATAAAGATCTGAAGTACCAGCAGCATCAGCTTTAGAAAGCATTTCCTTTCTCTTCTTCTTCTTCCCAGCTCCGGATTTTGTCCTAGTGATCTCAACAATGGGCTTTTCCCTTGATACTGGTCGAACAGAACCTACTGGTGCAGCAGTAGATTGATCACTTGACATACTCTCCGATTTCTGTTGTCCCTCTGATGAAACTAGGGTAACATTAGAAACAGCTAGGCCTGTTTCAGGACTAATATCTGAGTCACCTTCATCAAGGACACCTTGAACAGTAGGCTCCAAAGTCTCGGAAGCTGTCACAGCCACAGCACTGCCATCAAGAAAATGTGATGAAGTCTCAGAATTTTTGGATGACCTACTGATCATAGCTTGTTCCTCAGGTACTGATGATGCTGGCTCTTTTGGTAACTGTTCCTGATCAGTTGCATGAGTTGCTGCATATGAACTATCAGTATTAGAGGTCGCTGCTGATGCCTGTTCAGTCATGTCCACTGCACATACTTCAAGCGATTCACGTTCAGCGGCATCAGAAGAAATATTATCAGTACTAAGATCTGTGGTGACTTCGTGGGTTTGCTTGTTTTCCTCACGTTCAACAGTGGAAACAGCAACATTCTCTGCTCCTCGAGGCTCATTGGTACCCTCGGAAACTGGTCTTGCAGAGCTATCTGTACCGGGAATATCAGCCGCTGCCAAAGCATTTGAGTTAGAAGAAAATCTAAGAGCAACCCTGTAAAGTTTTGAAGATTCAAAGAGCTCACCATTTCCTGGTGTGCTGTCGGCTTCCGCTATACCAGCCTTGCTTTCAGGCAGTGGAGCTGCTGCGCCCGATGATGAGCTGGTCAAATCCAGCTCATTGTTCAAGTTCTTAGTTTCCTGGCGATCACCACCATCATCTCCAACCTTTACAGAAGCCTGCACCGTAAGATCTTCAGCAGTTGAAGCTGACTGAAAAAATACAGCAAGCAAGCACATAAAACACAAACACAAAACAAAAGCAAAGTGCAAATATATATTATGTTAGAAAAAAAGCAGACAACATACATGTGGTTCAGATGAATTCTTGGTATCCTTTTTAATGGAATTTTTTTTATTATCCTTAAACGACGCAGTCCTTTGAATGGACTCTTTGTTCTTCCCATCAACTCCAGACACAGGTGAAGCTGAACTCGCAGCAGAAGACGCGGTCACTGAAGTTTGTGGTTTTGCACCTTGAGTCTGTACCACAGTAGGATGCTTCTCTTTCTCTGGAACTAATGGAACTTTACTCTCCTTCTCATGGGCTGATTTATTAGAAACTGTGGTCCCAGAAACAACTTCAGCATCCTTCTGCCGACTTGCTGCAGCATCCTCAGCAGGCCTAAGCTTAGGGGCATCAGATTTACCTGGTGGCGCAGTTATCGTGACAGTAGATTTTTCAGCCTGCAGCCCACCAGGGTGCGGTTTAACTGTCATTTGGGTCTGCCCAGACACCGGAGGCCCTGCAGATGAACTGATATATGTAATCGCTTGCCCAGACTGAGTGACGGGATAATTAAACCTAGGACCCGATGATCCAGTAGGAACCTGGCTCACACTAGTTGTAGGAGGATAATACATCCCTGACTGATTGTATGAATTTGATGGCTGATGAAAGAAGCCAATATGAGGACCATAACTACCAACTGCTTGGG
>OAMR01000075.1:1974523-2009721 GCA_900205405.1 Echinochloa crus-galli
TCTGCAGTGCCAATAATTTCGGACTTCTCTTCTGGTCCCTTGTATGCATTATAAAGATCTGAAGTACCAGCAGCATCAGCTTTAGAAAGCATTTCCTTTCTCTTCTTCTTCTTCCCAGCTGCGGATTTTGTCCTAGTGATCTCAACAATGGGCTTTTCCCTTGATACTGGTCGAACAGAACCTACTGGTGCAGCAGTAGATTGATCACTTGACATACTCTCCGATTTCAGTTGTCCCTCTGATGAAACTAGGGTAACATTAGAAACAGCTAGGCCTGTTTCAGGACTAATATCTGAGTCACCTTCATCAAGGACACCTTGAACAGTAGGCTCCAAAGTCTCGGAAGCTGTCACAGCCACAGCACTGCCATCAAGAAAATGTGATGAAGTCTCAGAATTTTTGGATGACCTACTGATCATAGCTTGTTCCTCAGGTCCTGATGGTGCTGACTCTTTTGGTAACTGTTCCTGATCAGTTGCATGAGTTGCTGCATATGAACTATCAGTATTAGAGGTCGCTGCTGATGCCTGTTCAGTCATGTCCACTGCACATACTTCAAGCGATTCACGTTCAGCGGCATCAGAAGAAATATTATCCTTACTAAGATCTGTGGTAACTTTGTGGGTTTGCTTGTTTTCCTCACGTTCAACAGTGGAAACAGCAACGCTTTCTGCTCCTCGAGGCTCATTGGTACCCTCGGAAACTGGTCTTGCAGAGCTATCTGTACCGGGAATATCAGCCGCTGCCAAAGCGTTTGAGTTAGAAGAAAATCTAAGAGCAACCCTGTAAAGTTTTGAAGATTCAAAGAGCTCACCATTTCCTGGTGTGCTGTCGGCTTCCGCTATACCAGCCTTGCTTTCAGGCAGTGGAGCTGCTGCGCCCGATGATGAGCTGGTCAAATCCAGCTCATTGTTCAAGTTCTTAGTTTCCTGGCGATCACCACCATCATCTCCAACCTTTACAGAAGCCTGCACCGTAAGATCTTCAGCAGTTGAAGCTGACTGAAAAAATACAGCAAGCAAGCACATAAAACACAAACACAAAACAAAAGCAAAGTGCAAATATATATTATGTTAGAAAAAAAGCAGACAACATACATGTGGTTCAGATGAATTCTTGGTATCCTTTTTAATGGAATTTTTTTTATTATCCTTAAATGACCCAGTCCTTTGAATGGACTCTTTGTTCTTCCCATCAACTCCAGACACAGGTGAAGCTGAACTCGCAGCAGAAGACGCGGTCACTGAAGTTTGTGGTTTTGCACCTTGAGTCTGTACCACAGTAGGATGCTTCTCTTTCTCTGGAACTAATGGAGCTTTACTCTCCTTCTCATGGGCTGATTTATTAGAAACTGAAACAACTTCAGTATCCTTCTGCCGACTTGCTGCAGCATCCTCAGCAGGCCTAAGCTTAGGGGCATCAGATTTACCTGGTGGTGCTGTTATCGTGACAGTAGATTTTTCAGCCTGCAGCCCACCAGGGTGTGGTTTAACTGTCATCTGGGACTGCCCGGATACCGGAGGCCCTGCAGATGAACTGATATATGTGATCGCTTGCCCAGACTGAGTGACGGGATAATTAAACCTAGGACCCGAGGATCCAGTAGGAACCTGGCTTACACCAGTTGTAGGAGGGTAATACATCCCTGACTGATTGTATGAATTTGATGGCTGATGAAAGAAGCCAATATGAGGACCATAACTACCAACTGCTTGGGGTTGTGCTGTCAAATTAGGTGCAGCCCTCTGCCCAGAAGAGTCCATCCTCTTATCAAGCTTCAACTCTTCATGAGTGTCTGGATGAGTAATTTTTACGGTAGTCTTCCGAGGACCACCAACGAACTTATTTGGCTGTTGTTGAGGATATTGTTGCATGTTCATAGGAATGTTACCCAACTGAGGTGGGTATTGATGTCCGACTGATGTAACATAGCTCATACCCTGCCCTTGATGCATCATTGCTTGCTGTTGCAATTGATGGTGCTGGATGGTCGGGGCATATAGCTGCTGCGGGACTTGCGGTGCATTACCACCTGTCAATCCCATTGACATTTGTAATGAGCTGGGTACAACTTGTGGCTGCAGTTGCGGACCATGACCACCGAACTGCAACGGAACTGGTGCCGGCTGATGGTGAAAGGGGATTGACATTTGCACCCCAGGAATTGGTTGAACAGTAGGCCTAAGAGATGTAACATTGGGGACAGATGGAGAAGCATGCACATCTCTTTTCAATTGTGAAGGAACATGAGGGTTGAGCGAGTTTGGTTGGCTGGAACCAATAGCATCCTTTCTTTGTTGCTGTTGTAGCTGCTGGGGAACCTGTTGTGACTGCTGCAGCGGCTGTGGCTGATGCTGCTTTGGCTGCTGCTGCTGCAATGGCTGTTGTTTCGGAGCTGATTGCACCGGACCAGAAGGTGCAACCTTAAGTTCCTCCAGAAGTGCCTGAGCAAGGTATATCGATAAAATAGAATCCTTTAGAAAGGCAGATTCAGAATGACTATCAAATCAAACACAAGCAAAAGGAGCAGGCTATGTGTTCCTGAAGGCAAATTACTCATTGTTAATTAACATTTTGTAGGTTTTAGCTGTCCAACAAACAAGCAATAAACTGACAGATACAACAGACAAATAAAATAAGAATTAATGTAAATCAGATAAACAGCATTGTGAGGCAAAGGCAAGATACCTGATTACGTTTTTGTTCATCCAAGTTTGGAGGAGCTGAGCTAGTCCTAGCCGGAAATTGCTATACAAAAGAGTAGTTAAATTAGATGCTGGTAAAAAGCAAAAGTTAACTTATAACATAGAACTTCAGGTTCCAAGATGCAGAAGAAAAATGATTACAAAATCGTACCGGTAGTCCATTCATATTTATACTACCAAACTGAAAGTTAAAACCCTTGGATGGTTCTCCTGAAAAGAAGCAAAACCATAAAAAAGTAAGTCCTTTAGTTATGCATCATGGTGTATATGTACCTAAAACAGGTTCAAAGAGCCAAGCAGATATGCAGTGTAAGTAACTTCTAATGTTTTTAGAAAAAATAGAGGCAAACCTTTTGATGGTCCCTGCGGAGCAGGGGGGTTAGATCCCTTTGGTGGTGCCCTGGGGGCAGCATGAGTAGCTTTGGGCAATGGCGCATTAGCCGGCTTCTCGCTGGCAGGTGATGGCAAAGATACTTGTGGATCTGGCAAGTCAAAGAGAACACATGCAATCAACCAAAGGTGTTGCGTTTTGCAGCGCTCCAATCACAGTGACATGATAGCAGAGCAGGACGTCTCACTCACCGTGGTGCTGCGGCCGTGGCGCAGGTACAGGAACATGCGCTGCCGCATTCTGGGGAGCATGTGGAGGACGAGCAGATGTCTGGTGGGGGCCGGGAGCAGGAGCAGGCTGGAAGCCGGTGGTGTCAGGCTGGCTCACCACCCTCTGGTGCCCGCCGTGGCCATTGCCGGGCTTTCTGAAGCTGCAAGAGAGATCCAAAGTCGCATCAAAACCCTACCTTTCCCGGACGGGATCAATCAAATCAATCGCGCGGTGCATGGACGCAATCAGAGTCGACCGGTAGTAATTTACCTTCGGTTGGATGAAAGGGGAGGCTGGCCGGAGGAGCCCGCGCCGCCCTTGCCCGCACCGCCGACTCCGCCTCCGCGGTGGCCGCCGAAGCTGCTGGACCGGCCGGGTCTCCTGGCGTGCCCCTCGCCCCTGTCCCCTCGCTGGGACATAAATCCCTGTCTCTTTCTCCGCCGATCTCTCCTCCTTCTCGTCCCTGTGACCTGCCCTGATCCAATCAGCGCCACCCACCGAGAAAAACTGAATCACCCACCTCAGATACACAACCAAAATCCGCAAAAATAACAAACCCTAGCGCCCCAATCGCTCCGCGCAGCGGACCGGCGGCGCGACGCGGGGAGACAATCCCGCCGGCGGGGAGTCGAGGCGTACCTGGGGCCCCGGGGGCGGCGGCGCCTAGGGTTTGGTCGTGGCCAGTACGCGCAGGCGACACGGGGGGCCGAAAGAATTGGGATGGGTTTGGGGTTGGGGGAGGGGGAGAAGTGTAAGCGAAGGGAAGGGGGAGGAGGCGTCTCTCCTCTAGTAGTATAGCCAAGCCAGCGGCAGCTGCAGCAGCAAATCGAGGGCGATACGATTACGCAAGGAACCAAAAGTGTAACCCGATTTCTAATCTCAAAGAAAATCCTAGGCTTTTCGTATCAGAAGCGAGCTTAAAGCGGTCAGATCGGACGGACGGGGGCTGGGTGCCTGGCGTCCGCTCGCGGGGCCGCGTTGTTCGCCTTGGGCCTAGTTGGGTGCGGGCCACGCGTACGTGCGCGCTCCGGCCGATTGGGGCACAGTTGAGTTGGGCCGGGCCGGGAGGGCGTGCACGCTGCACGGGATCGTCGGCTGCTTCCTTCGTTTTGACACTTTCCGACCCCGTTATAAAATCAACTAGGTGATACCTCACGCGTTGCTGCGGAATTTGTTAAACAAAATTTTAAAATGAAATGTGAAAATATAAACACCAAAATGATTGCATTGCAACGTTCTTTAGTAAACATTATACATGAAAGTATGACTGATCATATATGTAATTTCTACTACTGTAATTTGTAATTGCTACTCATAAAAATGTGGTCACAGAAAATCAGTTGAAGAGTAAATAAATGATCTAGTGGATGATGACATGGCTTACAGTGGATAGTGATATGACGCATAGTGGATGATGATGTGGAATGGTTGTATGTTGAGAGAATTCTAACCATGCTTATTAGTGGGTACCAATTATATATAGGTTATATAGATAGATAGATGCCATCGTGCCTTGAGCAATAAACAATATTACACAGATATAAGCATACTACTGTACATATTTAGTGCTCAAACCGATTGAACTTGACAATAAGACTTGCTTCGCATATAGTCATGCTGACATGAATAAAGTACTACAACATAACTAGTTTTTGACGAGTACTAAATTACCAAGGTCCCATCATCACGACAATAAGCCTTGCTTTGCATATAGTCATGCTGGCATGAGTAAAGTGCTGCAACATAAGTAGTTTTTCACAAGTACTAAATTACCTTGGTCCCATCAACTTGACAATAAGCCCTGCTTCGCATATAGTCATGCGGGCATAAGTAAACTACCACAATGTAACTAGTTTTGACGAGTACTAAATTACTAAGGTCCATCATGAAGTGCAGCCCCATCATGACCATCCTCTATTCCTCCTTGCAAACATCAGGTGAATGATCACTGACGCCCCAAAAGCAAGCACATTTAATCCCTGCAGATATATCTAGTTAGAACTTAGAAGGAATTACCTTATATGTGACACAAACCTTTACTTTCACAGTTCCAAAATTAGTATAACTCTTTTTTAGAAAAAAACATGGCTTGAAAGGTTCATCAGCTCAAGAAAAGGCAAACAAAGCGTTTAAACAACTAATAAAGGGATCAAAGCCAAGATCACGAAAAGCATGTCAATAAATTAGTAAAGGTATCGAAAGCCCTCAAACACTGTCATCAAGCTTCTAATTGGTTTGAAACAGGTTGGATTGCTGAACTCAGACTGAATTCAAGATCAATTTGAATGAAGGAATTAAGTAACCCCCTCGCAAACACACCCAAATCAAATGGATAAAAAGTTTGCAAGAAGAACATCTCTCTTTATCTTTCCAAAATATGCATCATCAATTCATCATCGGCTTCAGCAAAAAATACATGAGTACCCAGTCCCAAAAAGTGGAGGAACCAATTAAGCTACTTAATTGAACACAACACAAAACTTGAACTAGGAAATGAACAAGAAGTTAGGCTGCACTTTCCCTTGAATAGACTAAATTTCTACATTGATCCATACTGGAACAGAGACTCGCGCAACAAAGATATGCACTGTCTGCACCACTAAGTTCAACAAGAATTGCCAAGGAGCTCATGGTGTAGTGGCAAAGGCCACTAGCTAGGCTCCCACCCAGGGTTCAAATCTTGGGTGAGGCACATTAAACTTCAGGGGTCTCCCTTGGGGTATTTCTTTCAAAAAAAAGTTCAACAAGAATTCTTGCTAGTAGAAAAACTAAAGGAAAAAGATGATGCTGTTCAACATGATCCGTTAGAAAAAAGGGTGGGCGTCATAAAAACAATATGCAAAAAGCTCATAAAATTTGTGATAACAAATCCCCAACTGTATTTACAACAACAACAACAACAACAACATAGCCTTTTGTCCCAATCTAGTTGGGGTAGGCTAGAGGTGAAACCCAAAAGGTCAAAAAATTCTGGGGGTTGTAAAATCATTTTTTCACAAGAAACAGTAACCCTTGAAGTCATGTCAAAATGCAATCTGCCGTATGGAACTTTCACATTGAACATATTTTGTTCCAATCTGGTTGGTCAGAAGAATAACATAGTGACTGGAAAAAAAGAAATTCTTTGGGGCATCTTGCAAGATTGTGCAGTGAAATGCAGGAGTAGGATATGGATAGTGTTGACTTGCAGCGCAGACTGATGTTGTGCATGGCCATTGGAAAGAGGAAGGAAGAATGTTATAAGTAAAATAATTAAAGATAAAGGCTAGAAAAGATTAAATTATAAGCTAATAAAGGAAAAACTCCAAATTGAACATTGTCCAATCAATCTAACAGCGCACTGGTTTGCTTGCAGATAAATGAAGAGCCAGTCAAATAAGTAAAAGCTGTTACTTTTAGGGGTTTGTTTGTAGATATATGAAGGGGCATTCAAATAAATAAAAACTAATATCCTCCATTGCATCTGGCTATTAGAGAAGTTGTTTCGACATGCATCTGCATGTGGCATTCTGCTTCTGCTCACGTAAACTTCACGAGTTGTTTTAATTTAAACCATTTGTGACAAAAGGGAAGACGTCATTACTTAAGAGAACTAAATTGTACCCTATGAACAGATACCCTATGTTCCAAAATTTTCTAACAAGAAAGGAGATAATATACTGAGAAGAATTGCAGTACTTTTGTGTTTTTACATGAATACATATTCCAGCTACGGATCC
This sequence comes from Echinochloa crus-galli, assembly GCA_900205405.1. Lineage (NCBI taxonomy): Eukaryota > Viridiplantae > Streptophyta > Magnoliopsida > Poales > Poaceae > Echinochloa > Echinochloa crus-galli. Next base: position 1,981,549 of record OAMR01000075.1, read on the forward strand.
AAAACATATATGACAAGTAAAACTGTAAAAGATATGTTCTTATCAAACGCTTTCTGGATAAATAAACCATATAAAAAATTTTCTCTACTGAGTTCTCAAGAGTTATGAATATCAAATATCTATAGATGGACAAAGAACTTTCGAATCAAAAAATTGCTTTCCTTCATCTTCCAGATGCCTTAAACCGATGTCAACACATGGGTATTTTTTTAACATGACAGCAACAAAAACAGCAAATTATCTAGCATGCGGGGAACTTTATATTTTAAGTGCTCCCTCTACATAAAAGGTTACTGCAGTCAACCACTCCAACATGACAGAAAAAACTTAGTACTTAAACATGAGAGAATCACCGAATATCTGCAGAACATGTAATAAGCCAGTAAAAGTGAGAGTGAGACAGCAAGCTTACCGGTTTATATAGTTGGTTTTGCGAATGGTGGTGGGTAGCCAAAGTATGAATAGACAGTGTGGAAGTACTGCTTCATCACACAGACCTTCTGAAGTTTAGAAGTCTTGAGATCAAGTGAGAAATATTCAACATCTGGAGATTCCGCAAACAAGTGTGCTGAGTTGTCTGAAGAGTCCACTGACGAGTACCCTGAGTTCTGATCTTGCAGAATGCCACGAAGGAATAAGAATCCCTCTGCCGCGCCCAAGGTGAAATAGTTATACTGGGTTGACAGTGATATCATATTCTCGAATTGCCATGCATCAGAAGATCCACTGCCATTTTGCTTTGTGATGCGAATTATGTCAGTTGGGCCATCCCCAAAGCAATCAGCAAGAAAAAACACCTCAGGGGTTCTATCTCTACCCAGAACAATGAGAGGCTTCCCGTGGTCATGCACATACTTAGCAACATCGTTCTTGACGATGGATAGCTCCATACTGAACATATCAATCGCAAGCAACTTGTTCCAACAAGGAACAATCCAGTAGAAACAACCCTTCTCATGATCATGACAGGAGGAGTTGTCCCGGCTGTTGGGCATGAGAGTGCCCAAAGAACTACGGTTGAGATATCCAGGGATATGCCACTGCCCAGTGGAGGATGTGAATTCAAACACAACCACCGTATTGTTATTACACGCCATACATACCACTCTGAATGTCGTCTCGTCCTCATCTTCGCCGGTAGGAGCGAGGGAAAGCCCATAATCGACGAGGTTCTTGTGCTGACCCGTCAGCTTCTTGGGAATGCGAGGGAGAATCCTGTACCGCCGTGATAAGGGATCGCACACCGCGAGCTCCAGATCTCTCAGCAGAACGGTGTCGTCGTATTCAGGCGGCGAGTAGTCGCATTTGGGTGTGCACTCGAGGAGGACGCGGCCCTGGCGAACGTCGCGGGGATGCCAGGGCGTGAGCCACCTCCCGGTGGGGACGAAGGAGTAGGAGAAGTCGGCGGCGTCGGCGAAGGCGCGGGCGAGCGGCGCGGAGGGGTGCGGGGGCTGCGAGGGGTGAAATCCTTCGTATGCGGCGAAGCCCAGGAGAGGCGGCGGGTGGATGGCGCGGAAGCGGCGGAGGAAGGAGCGGTCGGTGATGATGCGGCGGAAGGAGGGGCAGGCGGCGGAGGCGCGGGCGACGTCGTTCGGGGTGGGCAGGCGGAGGAAGATATCCTCGAGGAGGTCATCGGTGAGGGTCGGCAGCGAGAGCGACGCCAAGGCCTCGGGGGAGGCGATTGGCGGCGCCGGCGAGGCCATGGCAGCGGCCAATCGGCGGCCGCCGCCCGACGGAATGGGATTACGGGAGGATCGAAGGGAGGGGATCGAGGGTTTAGGGTTTGGGTGGGGGGACGGCGACCGGCGGCTGCGCGACTGCGCGGCGAGAAGAAAGGGAGGCGAGTGACGCTGCTGCACGAGTGTCGAAGCGTGTTTAGCAGCAGTTTCGCTGCTTCGAGCACGTGCTTACCGTTTTCCATGGCCAGTTAACAGTTTTTTCGTTTCTTCTTTCAGATTTTGTTTCCCCAAAACATTTTCGCTTCTTATTTCGAATGTTCACGTGGCGCTCTGTGCAGTTTCATGTTTTGGAATCATTTTTTCTCAAATCATTTTTTCTCGTATCCGCTCCCCTATTGCAGTGCACTTGTTGCCATTATCCAGCACCAAACTCATGCTCCACACACACACACCCATGCTCCTATCTGGTTTAGCATCACTCATCACCCTCAAATCCTCAATCTGTGACCTCTCACTCTCTGTCTCTCACTACTTCGCATGATGGATGTTTGATTGTAGCCAGGAGCCAGCGTGCGGGGGCTCGTTGAACCTTTCCACGTATTCGATTGTACTTTGGACTCTGTGATCTTTGCCAAAGGACAGAGCCGACATTACCATGGTTCATGGACATCGACTATCATAATTGAACTGTAAGTCTGGAAGAACAGCAACAGAGAACACAATATGGCCCAGGCTATGTGCGGATGTGCCCTTTCGAGATGTGCCGGGCCAGCAGGTTGAACACTGCCACTACTGGCTTGTTTCCTTCAGTTTTGTCTCTGCCTGCCCTCCTCTTCCCACATAGTTCAGTCTCGCACATAATAAAAAGAGACGCCGTCATCCCAATTCTGCAACGTACCACCGTCTAGGAGTATCCAGTGGCCAATAATAATAGTTCAACAAGGAAACAGTAGCATATGTTAGTGTTGCACTAAGCTTGATTACATGATAACTACTTCCGACAAGTAAATAGAGCAACACGGCAAGGCTCCAGTGCGTCCTCCAGCAGAAGCGCGCAGCACCAGAATGAGACCATCCTCCATTCCTCCCCGGCACCCGCAGATTGCAGACGAATGACCAAAACGAGGTCCCAAAGCAAGCGCACCAATCCCTGCAGACATTGCATTTCGTTAGAACTGCAGAACCATTGCTGTGGATGTGACGGAAAAAAAAAGTTGCAGGCAGAATCTCTACCTTCCATATTTCTAAAATATAGGTGGTCTTCGCTAAATTTAACACGAAACACCACGTAGTACCTGCTGACTCCTGACTAGATGAGGATTGAAAACCATATTTTCCAGGGATTTCAAGGGATGGCCAAATTTGGTTAACCCAGTAATACAAGCTTTGTTTGAAACAAATATCGCCCTAGGTACACACAAAACTACCCCACTATCCCGCACTGACTGAATTAAAGATCCACAACTATCAAAGTTACATTTTGCAGACCTATCACTCATGCTAAAACTCGTTTGCACCTTATGCACAGCCAGTGATCAGGAGAACATAGTTTGAGGGAGATGGAAAAAAAGCGCCAATGAGATCAAAATTGAAAACCAGCTAAGCTCAATATTAATAAGCAGGAAATTTGAGAAAAAACATTGAGGATCATCAAGTTAGGCTTACATTTTCCTTGAACAATCAGTTTGCATCTTATCCAAGCTGAACAAAGCCTAATACTAAGTGGAGTCAGTTATCTGGCACTTGGGATTGGCAGTCTCCTATAGAATATGAAAAAGATGTATCTGGTAACAGAAAGACTATAAGCAGTCTAACTGCGGTTTGCACAAGTAATCAAGGAAATAGAAAGAAGCATGATACAAAGCTGGTGTACGTCTTGAGAAGCAAATATAGGGTGTGTGTGTGTGTGTTTCTGCTTCTGCGTCGCGTCTAAGTGAGAAGCGAGCATAATTCTACCCAAATGCCTTGCTGCCATCAGATTTCAATGGGGAATGGGTGAAGCATGAGATGCGGCCCCAGCTCGCTTCTGGCTTCTCAGCGACAGGTTGCTGAGGAGTGCCAAACCAATCAGGACCCATACTATCAAGGGGCAAAGCAAGTCTTAGGGGTTTGCTACTTCCTATGTGAAGGAAAGCCAAAAGCTAAACAAAAAGCTACGCCACCTTCAGCATCTTTCAAAATTATTTTTTACAACATGTGGGTGGATTTTAGTGATCTAAAAATACAAAGTTATAGTCTGAAAATACTTGTAAAATAGAATACCATACTTCGTGGAACAAAATTGTGATCTACCACCATCATTTTGCTCACAAGGGATATACTAAACAGTAAGAAGAAATGAGGTAATATCATGTTCTACATTAGTGATTTTCCCAGATAAAAATCAAGGAAAAATTCCAAGCCAGATCCTATATATCTTTCAAAATTCAAAACATCTTCAAGATTCCTGTAAAATGTCTTTTACAAATTGAATTCACGAAATCTGATGGGGTATTCAACAACATTCGATGGGTGAATGCTTCGCTAGCACAGATATTTGCTTTCTTTTATTTGTCCAATGATCCTAAACTTGTGCAAAATCTTCAATAGCCAGTCAAATAAAACAGGAAACTTATACCACAGCTAGATATCAAACACCAGACCAGCTACAGGGCAATGTTGACCAACAGGCAATAATTTGCATGCTCCCTCAGTCCTTCTAATTGAATGATTGGTCAGTGAAACACTGCCAACATAACAAAATAATCTTACTACTCGACATAAGAAAATCCCTGATATTTCCTTTTAGAATGAAGATAAGAAAATCCCTAATTACCACAGAAAGCATGCAAATTGTATGACAGCAAGCTTAGTAGCTTACTAATATACAAGGTTTTGATAATTCCACAACAGATGGACGAATGCCATCACTAGCATAAATTTTATTTGTCCAGTGATCTTAAATCAACACAACACAATGCATGATAATTAACTTGGAACTAAATTAAATACTAGCAGGTTAAATTGTCAAATAAAATGGGATTCATATACCACCCCTTGATTCCAATCAACAGACTACCGCAAACATAATTTGCATACTCCTAGTTAGCCCTTCTACATGAATGATTGCTCGGTAGAGACCGCGAGTATAGCAAAACAATCTTACTAGTTACCATAAGAAAATCCCTAATATATGCGGGAAACGCAAATAAGAATGCAAATTGTGTAGCAACGAAACTTTGAACTTACCAATTCATATACAAGGTTTTGACAATGATGGTGGGAAGCCAAAGTAGGCATTGAGACGGAAGAAACACTCCTCATGAATCCCACAGACCTTCTCAAGTTTAGAAGTCTTTGCGTCCAGCACACAATAATCATCAGGATGTTCTAAAGAAGGAACTGAGCCCTGATTTTTTGGAATGCCACGAAGGAACAAGAACCCCTCAGCTGCACCCAAGGTCAAATAATAAATGTAATAGCTGGGCAATGGTATAGTATTCTTCAACTGCCATTTGTCAGATGGTTCATTTCGGTTCATGACATGAAAATGTAGCAGGTCAAACGAATCACTGAGAAAAAACATCTCAGGAGTTCCTTCTGTGCCCACAACAATGAGAGGAACACCGGTGTCCAGCTTGTGAAGATGGTAGGGAACGTTTTGCACAATGGAGAACTGCATCCTCATCGTGTCAAGAACAAGCGACCTCTCCCTCCAGGTACCTGTCCAGAAGAAGCAGCCCTGCGAGTAATCGAACATGAAGAAGGATCCGTGGCTAACTGGAGCAACAGTGCCCAAACAACCCCAGGTTGCAGATGCTGCGATACACCAATTAATGACCAGTGACAGAAGAGTAGGCAAAGGCGACCAAGCCATTGTTATTCGACGACAGGCACAATACCCTGAAAGATGTCTCCTCCTCATCCTCGCCGGTGGGAGCGAGTAAAAGTCCTAAATCAGAGAGGCGCCCATGCTGAGCTACCAGATCGCGTGGTATGGGAGGGAGCAGCACGTACCGCCGGAACATCGGATCACACACAGCGAGCTCGACATCCAACGGCGCCATGAAGGTGTAATTAGGGTCGCGGCAGCACTGGAGGAGCACGCGGCCTTGGCGAACATCGCAAGGAATCCACGTACTCCAGGGTTTGTTCCACTTCCCCTCGGGGACGAAGGAGTAGGAGAAGTCGGCGGCGCCTGCGACCGCACGGGCGAGCGGAGCGGAGGGGTAGGGCGGCTCCGCGGGGTAAAAACCATGCTCTTCGCAGGGCACGAAGCCGAGCAAGGGAGGCGGGTGGAGGGCGCGGAAGCGGCGGAGGAAGGAGCGGGTGGTGATGATGCGGCGGAAGGAGGCGCGGGCGGTGCAGGCGCGGGCGAGGTCGGTCGGAGTGGGCAGGCGCAGGAAGATCTCTTCGAGAAGGTCGTCGGTGAGGGACAGGAGCGGCGGCCACGCGTGGTGCTCGGAGATTGGGGGCGCCGGCGAGGCCATGGCGACCGCCAATCGGCCGGTGCGATGAGAGATCGGTGGGTGGTTTAGGTCAGGAGTTGCCGTGACAGAAGATGGAGGAGCCTGTGGCCTGGCTGCCGCGCATACACTTTACTCTTTACTCCATCTCTCCTCCATCTCTGCTGTCTACCTAATTATAAAGTAAGGATTGATTTAGGTATGTCATAATTTTACACAAACCCCCTAATATTTATGAAAATCAACCAACCATACCCTTTAATAATTATTGTATTCACCGTCCGGATTTTTTGCGACGTCCTAATTGCTCACTCAGCCATGGATAAAAGAAACAGAATAAATCTGATTGTTCACGATTAAAAAGAATGAGTCGAACTTGATTGCTTTGTGATACAAGTGGAGTCGATTTGGTACTACAAATTAATTTTTTTTGACCGAAGTCGGGAGGGGAAACCCCTACCTATTTTTTTAGTTTTTTTATTCCAAACCCAATTATTCGCTCCCACCGGGAATCGAACTTGGGTCTGCTGGGTGCTACTCAGTTTCTCTAACCACTAGGCTAGAGGCCCTTTCACGTACTACAAATTAATTATTCCAAATACTTCAGAAATAAACGAAGCAAATACTTATCTTCCCAGCTTGATTATTTAGTGCGAGTTCTCGACTTCACGGTGGCGGATTCAAAGTCTACGCTCGAGAATACCAACAGCTTTATCGCCGTCAGATGGAAGGAGGAGAGGGACGGGACACAGGATCCATAGACGGGTCGCCGTAGATTTGCGAGCTGATCTGGCGCTCTGCACAACGGGATTATGAAGGGACTGAATAGTTGTTTCACCTCTGCCATGCGTGGCAAGAAAGGCAAGGAGGAAGCCACATGGACCAGCCCTGCTCCGCCTTGATCAGAGCCAGAGCAGCTCCGCCAACACCGGCTCGGCGCATCTCCTTCCTCAGCCTTGTGCGGTGGATAGATAAGGCAAACCAGGCCGCTAGCTTGTGCTTCAGTTCCTTCCACCGTGTTCGAAGCACGAGGGTGCTATTGAGGCTTTTATGGGCGCTATAAGGAAGGGCCTTGTACGATCTACGACAATGCAGCTTCTTAAGGCCCAATTTAAATATTAATTTTACTAATTCTAAATATTAGTTTGCTAATTCTATAAATACATTTTATTGTCCACAAAATTATACGTGTAACACCACAATAGTACATCAGAATGAATAAGTATGTTCATTTCAAAAAGAACACCATACAATTTTCATAATGGAGTCGACAAGCATGGGTTCATATGTTGCTTCTCCTTTAAACTCCTGCTTCAATAAATTGTAATTTACAGGTGAAGCCATTATACTAGATGCCACTGTAAATATCCAACCTACATTCATGTATTTGAGTGCACATACCCATCACTGGTAAGGCTTGCTCCCCCTCCTCATCATAGAGAGTATATGACATTCGTCCGTAGCAACGCACGGGCATTTTACCTAGTTATTAATAATATCGATTTCGTTCGATTATTAATAACCGTGTACTCAGCTCGCATCGAGCCATCGAGGCTTGCACGGTTGCACCGGCAGCTGCTCTATTCTTCCGGTAAGCTCGCTTTACTTTTTTATTTACTTTTTACTTTTGAAGTTTTGTTTTGCACACATGACAGTCATGCAAATATCGTTGTCATGCAGTATGCTTTGTCATTGATTTGTTATTAGAAGCGGTCCTCAATACAGATTCAGATAAGTTATATTCCATCCTATATGGTCACCATATAGCTTGCCTGCAATTTTTGAAATTTCTTTGTTGATTTGTTGTCATACGTTTCTGGTGTTTATAAATGGAAATCAACTTATCAGCTAGATGCCCTGTTTGACCTGGACCTCTGTACTATGTATGGGCTACTTCTCTTTTTAAATCCATTAGCTTTCCATTTGTCCGTGTTTTCGAGAATGCAATGGTCATATGTGGTTGCACGTTATGATGTCGAAGAGAATCACTAGCAAGTACGGCGATCTGGTGAAGTAATTCGATGCAGAGATGGACCAAATACAGCTGACGCTTTAGTCCTAATAACCGAGCTACATGAGTTCCATGCACCGTAAAACCTTTTGTTCCCTCTCCTCTATCACTCTAGTAATTTTAATACTATAAAATCCTACATAAAACCTTACGGAGAGTGTCCTAAACACTAACCAGTTCCAATTGTTAACGGTGAATCGGTTGACTAAAAAAATGGTGAATTGCGACCACCAATCCATGGCTAAGGTCGGTTTTAGTGGGGGTTTTATGAAGAGTTTCATAACATTTAATGTGCTGATGTGGCATATGAGAGAAGAAAATAGTATCATATGGAGTACTCCGTAGATTATAAGAGAAGTTTTATCACTATAAAGAAACATTTGACTCAACTATCTAGTTAATCGTATATTGAAACCGTGTACTGACTGGTCCAAGTGGACTTTGCTGCTGGCCCACCATAAAAGGGCTGGGCTAGAATGCTCTAAAACAGCCCAGTCCTCTGACCCAGCAGCCTCCTGACAGGCCCATGCCTAGGCCCACGTACATCTTTTTTTTTCCTTATAACCATTTTTCACTCTTCCACTGCGCACCAAGCAAGCTCACCTGAATCACATCGTCATCGATCCCGTTTCCCGACCGCGCGGCGATCCGATTGTCAGCGGGATATTTAATTATTTGCACGTTACAGGAGGCACTCCTTGAGATGCCAGTTTTACGATGGCCAATACACATTTGCCACTTTTGCACTGGGCTTCTCCATCATTTACCACTTTTGCTGACGTGGCACGCCAGCTCGGACAGCCAGCGTGGACGGGACCCAGGCACTGCACGTGAAAAGACCGGCTTGCCCCTCCCCCTTATACACAGAAGAAACGGTTCGTCTCTCTGCCACCGGGACCCACACCGTCATCTCCTACCTCCACCCGTGCCTGCCCGACCCACACCGTCATCCATGGCTTCCTCCCGCGTGCTCCTCCTCCTCATCCCCCTCCTCGTGGTCCTCGCCTCCGCGTCCCACCACAGGACACCGGCGAGCGTGCGCGCGCCCCTCCATCACCACGACCACGGCCGCCACCACCGCTCCCCGTCGACGATGACGGCCACCACCCGCTTCGACACCATGACTTCGAAGCGTCAGAACCACCGCAAGCCGGCTGGAGGCAATCCAGAAGCAATTCGTTCCCTATCACGCCACCCGCATGGCGGGGTGGTCCGCGTCGGAGGTGGCCGCTCCTCCACCCATCGACGAGCCGGCTGCTACAACGATGGCAGTTCGACTCACCAACCCGTACCACGCAGTGGCCAGTCCTCCGCTTCCTCTCCACGGCAGCCCGGCGGGATTGGTGGCGTGGGGCGGCACCAGGGGCTGGCGATGGTGCTCACGTCGCTGGGTACAGCGAGATGGGGTCAGCGGGGACCGGCGCCGCCGCATTGGTGGCGGCCTCCGGCGAAGCCCCGGCGGCGCGACGCCTCTTCCCGCGCTTCCTGGACGGGCGGCGCTCGGCGGCGGCGCCGGCGGCGGGGGCGGCAGCGGAGGCGGAGGAGAAGCAGGCGCCCATGGGGGCTGCATATGGAGGCAGGGAAGGCTGGGGTTGATTGGCGCGGTGGGGCGAGGAAGAGAGGGAGCAGGAGGACGGAAGAAGGAGAGGAAGGTGAGGGGGAGGCGACGGGGCAGGAGTCTGGGGAGGGAGGTTGAAGATCACCCTGACGTACGGGTCCCACACGTCGGTGATAGAAGGAAGAGGAATGGACGGCTAACTGTGAAGGAGGCAAGGGCACCATGGTCTTTTCGCGTGCCGCGTCTTGGTCCGGTCCACGCTGGCGGTCCGACCTGGCGTGCCACGTCAGCAAAAATGGCAAAAGGTGGAGAGGCCCAGCGCAAGAATGACAAATGTGTATTGGCCATCCTAAAACTGGCATCTCAAGGAGTGCCTCCCGTAACCATGGCAAATAGTTAAATATCCCATTGTCAGCTGCCATGGCCTCGCCGCCGGCGCCGATAGGCAGGCACTGGGCGCCGCCAACCCTAACCGACGAGCTCCTCGAGGAGATCTTCCTCCGCCTTCCCACCCCGGCTGATCTCGCCCGCGCCTGCACCGCCCATCCCTCCTTCCGCCACATCATCACCGACCGCTCCTTCCTCCGCCGCTTCCGCGCCATCCACCCGCCACCCCTCCTCGGTCTCGTCGATAGCCTTGGATTCCACCCCGCGGAGCCGCCCCACCCCTCCGCGCCGCTCGGCCGCGCCCTCGCCGACGCCGCCGACTTCTCCTACTCCTTCGTCCCCACCCCTTACGGCCCCTTCTGGTGCCCCCGCGACGTCCGCGACGGCCGCGTCCTCCTCGAGTGCAACATTTTCCAAGGTGAGGAAATCTCCACAAACCTCGCGGTGTGCGATCCCGTGTCCCGGAGGTATTTCCTGCTCCCACGCATCCCCGAGAACATAGTCTTGACGAAGGATCGGCTCTTTGAGTTTGTTCCTTTCCTCGCTCCGATTCGTGACGATGAGGACGAGACTTCGTTCAAGTTATAGGCGTGGCGCAATACAGATCGAAGCTGGTCGTGTTTGTCTTTTCTTCCATCACCAGAGAATGGTGTGTCGCTGCATCTACCAGTTGGACTTCTTTGGGCATAGGGCCCCCCTCTGAGCGCACTGGTTTGTCATTCTTTGATTATGTGCGTGGATGCTTCTACTGGGCGGCTTATTGGGCGAACAAGCTGTTCAGTCTGGATGTGTCTGGTATGGAGTTTTCAACTATTGATGTTCCGACTGGTTACCTAATGGGGATCAAAGGTCGACCTCACATCGTAATGGGTAAGGAAGGAGCCTTGGACATGTGCGCTGTGGACTGTGATTTCAATCCATATGCCTCATATAAAGTCTGCCATTATACCACTCAGAAAAATAATGGTGAATTATCAAAACAATGGCAAGTGAAGAATGTTATACCAGTGCCTGGTGAAGATGTCTTCTTTACCAAGGGTGCTGAGGGATTCTTGTTCACTGGAGTGGCTCCAAAAGAAGATATCCCAGTACCCTACCTGGTGCCATTGCCGGAGAACTGGGATTTAGACTATTTTTCCTTGGATGTCAAGACTTCTGAACTTAGTAAGGTCTGTAGGGCAAGACTGTACCCCAATGAGGCGATTCGTGCTCATCCATACTTCGGCTTCCCACAATCGCTGTCACATCCAAGTTTATGAATTGGTAAGCTTGTTTTTGTAATAGACTAATAGTTTGTTTATTTTTGCTGGTATTGGCTGATGTGAAGTGGTAAGATTATTTGTTTATGCTTGCAATGATTTGCTGGTATTCACGATATGTATTTTGGAAGCATGCAAAATTATCTAATGTCCCTTACTGGTTCCATGTAGTTTCGTTGCTGTGTCACAATCTACGAGTGACTTGTGATGTTAATGTTCTGAGATTATATTCCACAGCAGTATCAGACTTTTATTATTGCCTCGCATGCATGCACAGATTTTTACTTATTCTTGCTCATATTCTGTCTGCTACTGATTTTCACTTATCTTGTTCTTGGTTTGTGACAGCCATGATCATGCTTGATCATGAGCATTGTTCCTAATTCAACTTGATGGTAAACTCTGTTTCAGATTGAATAAAAAGCAGAAACCTTGTCTGTTCAAGTCAAATTTGAGTTTAACTACTATACTTTCACAAAATGCTTTGGTTTTAAAAAACTAGGAGTTGTTTAGATATAACAGATCTTGTAGTTTTGAATCATTTATAGTAGTTTCTTATTTTTATGCAGTTGAGTCTATTTTATGCTTAGAAGCTAGTTCTAGTTTGGCTGTTTTTTTTTTCTTATTTTTATCTTATTGGTCTTTTTTCATCTCCCTCGCTCAAACCAAGTTGTGTGTTCTTGAGCTAAGCAACCTAGCATGTCACCTAGCAATCCCCTGTGAATCCAGTACGTCTTGGGTCTTTAGCTGGTTCAAGCAAGGTACTCCATGGTGAATGTATATAGGCTTAATCTCAACATGATTTGGTGTAGCTGTGGGGAGTCAAGAATGGATTTGCAAAACGGTATCTGGGGCTGGTTCGTTTTCTACTACTATTTGTTACTATTCCGTAAAATAGAAGTACTCTGTTTCTATTATCCCGGCTAGTGTGAAGTGCCACTCTGCTATTTATTTTACTTGGCCCTGCCAGTGCATGGAACTCTGCTACCTCTTCTGACCGCAGTGCGCAATACTGCAATTGGCCTTACCCCAAACCCTAACACATCGATCCCCTTTCTTCTCGCCGGCGCGGCGGCGCCAGCGGCCGATTGACTGCTGTTATGGCCTCGCCGGTGGCCCCAATCGCAGATCGCCGTGCGCTGCCGCCACTCCCAACCCTCACTGACGTGCTCCTCGAGGAGATCTTCCTCTGTCTGCCCACCCCGGCCAACGTCACTTGCACCTCCGCCGCATTATCGTCACGCTGTACCTTTTCTCTCTCATCAAACCAAGCTTGGATTCTTGAGCTAATTAAGCTATAGTATACCATGGCCAGGTTTTGCAGTTCCCTGTGAATATGTTGTATCATCCACATGATAGATTGTACTCCCTTGGTATTTTATGGTGAAGTTTAGGATAACCTATACTTTCTCGGAAAGATTTAAAGGCAGAAATTCTGAATGCAAACTTTTATCTCCCCTGATGTGGTGTATCTGGTAGGCTATCTCCTAATTCAAGTTGATTTTAAACTCGTTTTGAATTCAGCAATTGAGAATATTCAAACCATCGGTTCAAAAAAAAAGAATATTCAAACCTTGGAGCTCCTTGGAGTTGTTCAGATTTATCATTAAGTTATTATAAAAATTAAACTATGGCTATTCTATTGGGGGAATTGGCTTAATTGTGTTAATCTGTTGACCTTTTAAGTTGAGCTTCCTCAGCCAAGCCTCCTTCTCAACTGTGACATCCTAGTTCCAATCCTGACCCAAACCATGCTCAAGCAAAGCTTGGCTGGGCTAGCCCAAAATTAGGCTGATCTGCTTTTTAGTGATAGATAATTTCCCATGAGGATTTGCTGTTAGCTGGGTCTTTGTCAGCCTTCGTACTTGGAATGTTTTTTTTAAATTTTTTTTTTAAAAAGTTGGCCATATCTAGCTTATCTTTTGAGGAAATAACAAATAGTCATATAAGGACCTCTCAATGTTTAGGTTTTGGACATCATTTTGACCCATCATTTATATGATCATATCAGTAATGTTTCCTGACCCCCTGACCCAAAACAAAAGGATGTCGTATAATCTGCATATAGGTCATCGACATATGGTTACCAGAATCGGTGCTATCTGCCCATGAAATTTTAAGCTTTGCCAATATTTGTGCTTGTATATATAGATATCATTACATGATTTGTACTCTATCTATGGCTTACAGCGAATTGTACTTTTCTGTTTTGCACTTACAGTGTAACCAAATATACATGCAGGCACTGATGCACTCGCTTTTGGGGCTTACTCTGGCCATTCATCTGGTGTCTCCAAAAAGGAACGAAGGAACAAAGGAGGCTCATGTTGGTGATACACTTTTGTTGGTGGGATGGCACTAGACTTGTGAATTTGTCATTGTGAATTTGTCAGAAACTAGTTATCTGCTCGAACTATGCCCTTATGAGTATTTGCAAGTAAGACGTTCAAGTTTGTCGTATACTACTATGCAACCGTGCTACTTGTGTTCCCTGGACTGCAATGTTATGTTATTAGATGCGTAGTATTTATACGAGGAAAGCTACTGCAGGAATTCGAGTGGTGTGTATACTGATATTGTGCGATGGAAGGGAAACGTTGTTTCTGATCGGACCTCGTTTAGCACGGGCCGCCGTTCATCTTCCTGTCCCATGCGAGTGATTGATATTGTGGGATGGATCGATAGTTCAGCTGCCTGACCCGTGTTTTTATTACCGCTGCCCCGTCTTCAAATTTCTATTCTGAATTTTGGTTTGCTCTCGATTTATTGACGAACCAAGCCCCCTATGCCACATATTTAATCATCTATTCATCTCGTTGGATTCATTAATCAACCTTCTGTAACCAAGTCGATTGGAACAACACTGGGTTCATAAAACCCCACGGAAGCAACATTTGTTTCCAAGTATCGAACGCAAGGGATTTTGAGACAGCGCTACTCAACTGCAGAAGACAACCTCTAGCAGCATGTGTGATCTCTCTTGCAGGTGCTAGTTTTGCAATAGGCTTAACGAGATTGTAGTGCTTGTGTGGTTCAGTGCAGTACTAAATGAGTGAAGCTGTAGTAATGAAACAAATGGCTTGAGCCAGTTCATATTTCCACGCAGAACATAATACACCTGTTAGGTGACGTATGCATGGAAGAAAACCATCGGAGTTCAGTCTCGCAAAGTTTACTGGTGCATCTGTACATGTCAAGTTACCAAACAAATGAAAATCAGGGCATGATACATGTCATCAAACGCCTGTAGGACAAGTAGACAAACCAGCGAACTAGATCAGCTGAAGTGCAGGGCGACAACCATCCCTGCATGAGTAGCACACATCAGCAGGATGACTCAACCGGAGAACCCAAGATGCAGATCAGGTCCTGTAATCAGATGATGAAAAACAGTGATGTATGATGCAACACAAGTCCGGAGTACTAACTTTTGGAGACCCTAGGTCATTGTACTGAAAGCTGAATAGAGTTTGGTTCAATTCTTAAAGCTTAGCGCCTATTGGTGTGCAGCACGAAACCAGCAGTTCATCAGCAAACGTTTTTATCAGATACAGCATGCATCCCAATGTCCAAGATGAACGAAATAATTTTTACCATATTTAACATTCATTAGCTTAGCCTATTGGTCATTTTCTATGAACTATGTAATTACAGTTTTACAATCATCAAAACAACGGCTATGCATGATACAAGATCTGGCTAGGATTGCATCTGTGCCACGTTAAGCAAACAGAATAAAGCACCACACAAATAAAGGCAGTGCATAAAAAGAACCAGTACCTAATGTTCTGTACACAAAGGGGAAGGGTATTGGGTTCCTATAGTGGAAAGCCATGAGCTATAAAATTAATATTTCCAACATAACTAATGAGAAGCTATAGCTTTCTACTGTAGCAAAGTTGCAAGCGTAGAGAAATGTAGAGTAAGTATTGCACTTTGCACCAATCAATCGGAAAGGATGCAACCATGCTTATTGATGTCATTCATTAGCACTCGTAGAAGACAGATACAATTACAAGCAAGGGGTGAAGAGGCAAGTCGATTAACAAAGAAAAAAAAAAAGTTTGCCACGTAGAAAGCACAAATATCCTAGGTGCAGTACGTAATACACGCCCAATTCCAGCTCACACAGCTCACTGAACACTTTGATTATTACTGGTTTAGTATGAGGTTTCTTTTGCTGTTTGTCTGAAAGTCTTAAAATGGCATGCATGCTTACAAGATACTAAGAAACAAATACTGGTGTGAATTACAATATAAAAATATATATCACCCCCAACACCATAAAGAAAAGTAAAGCAGGACTGTCTGCAAGAATAACTAGGATGGCAAATCACATATGCATCAAATTGATCTTTCGGTCATATGGTAATGTCTTATTGTGTGCAAAATTGAACAAAAAAGACTATGGGCATAACATAACCTTACCATTTCATATACTTGGAGGAGACAATGATGGTGGGTGACCGGCATACAGCTCAGCATATAAGATGGAGCGGTTAGTTTGACAGAACCACTCAAGCTGCAATGTCTTGACCTCCAGGGAAAAACATCCTAAGTTTGGATTCTTTGGCAAATGTATCAGAGATATGCCGTCTGGAATCCCTTGTAGGAGCAAATATCCCCCAGCTACACCCATAATGTCATAGTGATGCTTCTCAGGCAACGGTAGCAACTCCTCAGGCAGCCATTGGTTTGCGATCGCACCATCATTTTGCAGGATGGCATATGAAAGATGAACCTGTGGAATGAGACTGCAGAGAGAAAGCATCCCAACCTTTCCTTCCCCTGCCTCCACAATGGCAATATCTTCTCCAGTGTAATTCTGTGGGAGCTCAACAGTGGAGAACTCCATCCCACATGTGTCAAGCACAAGCAATTTGTTCCTCCGATGCATCAACCAATAGAAGCATCTGTGAGCGTAGTACCGTTGGGACAACTCAGATCGTGAAGCAGGATTGCCGGTCCCTGTTGAAGTCCCTGTGATCAAAGCACCCCAGCCGTGAAACGTAACAGCATGCCATCGCCCTACGCCTGATGAGAAGACGAAGATGACCAGTTTGGTTGCGCACTGCGCCAGGCAGATCACCCTGAATGACGTGTCCTTGTCATCCCCAGCGGCAGGGGCAAGGAAGGGCTCGAAATCAACAATGTCCGGCTGATGGACGGCCGCGGCTAGGTCGGCGGGGAGGGCCGGGAGCAGGAGGTAGCGCCGGTGCACAGGGTCGCAGACGGCAAGGTCCGTGATCCAGAGGAGATCTCCGCGACCGTGTCCCCTGCCCGCGGGGACCCCGGAGAGGAGGAAGCGGCCATCGCGGCTGTCGCGGCGGCGCCAGCGGTGGGGTGAGGGGAGGAAGGAGAACGAGAAGTCTGCGGCGTCGGCGTGCGCGAAGGCGCGCGCCGCGACGGAGGAGGGGTGGGGCGGCTGCGCGGGGACGAAGCCGCCGGCGAGGATGCCGAGGAGCGGCGGCGGGTGGAGCGCGTGGTAGCGGCGGAGGAAACTGTGGTCTGTGATGACGCGGCGGAAGCTGGCGCAGGCGGCGGCGGCGCGGGCGAGGTCTGCGGGGGAGTCGAGGCGGAGGAAGATCTCCCCGAGGGCGTCGTCGGCGAGGTCCGCAGGGGATTGGAGGCGGCGCGGGGTTGGCTGTGGCGGCGAAGCCATGGCGATGGAAATGAAACAGGGGAATTGGGGTTTTGTTGGTTGGGGACTGGTCTGCCGAGTTTAATTGCTGGTTGGTTTGGTTGGATGATCCAACCACTTGTAGCCAAAATTGGTAACGTCTCCCTTTAATTTCTGCCTATTTCTCAACTTGTTATTTCAGATGTAATTCAGAGGTAAATCTAGACATTCTTGCCATTGCGTGTGCTCAGTAAAACCTTGGTGTGGTGAACACGGGTGCGCTAAGCAGCAGAAAAGCCTGCCAAAAGAGTTGGGTTCGATTTTAGGTTTAGGTCTACAGCGGTGGGTTTGGATGGGCATGTCAGACCGAATAAAATATTACTTCTCTCCCTCTCTGTATGATGGTTGTTGTGCTTTGCGTCCCAAATAGGCACCAGTTCCTTTCTCTTTCTTGCAAGATTCGAGCTTTCTAGCAGTTGCTTCGATTTTTGCATGCGCCATGTCATACGAGGGTGCGATTTGAGATGACCACTGGAGAAGGCCTTAGTTTCCAAATTTACATCTAAAAGTTCACTATACAAAAAGTAAAATATCGACACATGCATGGAGTACTAAATGTAGAAATTAAAAACTAATTATATAGTTTTATTGTACTCAGCGAGACGAATATTTTAAACCTAATTAATCAATTTTTGGATATTTTTTCACAAATACAATACTACAATGTCGCAATGATTATGAAGAAAAATCATACCCCAAGTTTGCACCCCAAATAACAATACTATCGAGTGATCAAGGTAAGAGGGTAAAAGGTCCCAAATAGCGTAACGTAAAAGGAAATTAGTGCTATTGAAATCAAGAAGAAATGAAAATGGCTCAAAATGAGATGTTAATTTTTCCAATAATTTTGTCAGGTGCTTCCTTTACGCTCTAAACGAACATATGCTGCTAAATCTTTAGAAGTGCCTCGGTTTAGTAAACTTGAACATATGGCTGCTAAATCTTTAGAAGTGCCTCGGTTTAGTAAACTTTAGCATAGTTTCTGTGATATGAAACTAAATAAGCTCCATATGAACTTTGCGACGGGGACTTACGATGACAAAAGGTTTCAATAAGGTTCTTCTAGCCTCCCCGTGCCTCAAATTTTGTTACCTTTTGCAGTATGATTTCTTTTTATTCATTAGGATCCGTGGGTGGGCTCCCAGGCAAAATCCACATGGAGCTTATCGCGGCAGGGCACCTGAGACCGTGGAACTCAAGATGGCAACGGGTAGAAACCCGTCGGGTAGTATCATTCCATACCCGCACCCGTCAACTCCAACTATACCCGCTAAAAAACCCATATCCACATGCGGGTACAAGTTCTTACCCATACCCGCACCCGCGCGGGTTTTTTTACCCGTCGGGTAACCCGTACCCGGTAGCATACCCATTGTAAACTAATATAATTGAGAGCATAACACATGATAAAGTGCATATACCAGCAAATTTGAATAAATAAAAAAAGATAAATGACAATTCATAACCAATTAATAGTCTACTAAAGCTGGTACTCGGATTTCGGGTACCCATTGCCATCTTGACGTGGAACAGACGAGTGCCAATGTGGTTACTGATCAGCGGTGGGGGGCTGGGGGCTGACCATGCGTCCATGCCTATACAGGCGTCAGCTCTATTCATTCAGGCCTACTTTTCGACAGCATTCGCATGCGCATTTCTCGTGCTCGAAAACGCATTGCAGCCACATTGGCAACATTACACAGAGTTAGTTTTCTGCGCATTTCTGTGATATACCGCTTGTAGAATGCATTGGCATCCAGAGGTCGCTGGTAGACTGCAGTAGCCTTCGGGACACAAATAAAAAGCCTGGAGGAGCATCGGCGTCGGGGCTTCGAGCTCGCCGGGATTCGGCCGCGCCGGCGACGCTATTGCAGATCGAACGGAGGGAACGGGGATTGAGATACACTTCGCTTCTACGGTCTTTTTAGATCGAAAAAGTTACTCCTAATTCGCTATGCAAAATGAAGATTCTTCATTACATCAAAAGATCATAATATGGAGTACTAAATGTAGATGAAATTAAAAACTAATAGCACGGTTTTGTTATACTCTGCGAGACGAATACAGACGAATATTTTGAGCCTAATTAATTAATTTTTAGATAATTTTTCGTACATACAAACGAAATGTTACAGTAACACGATGATTACGAAAAGACGTCAAGGTCGCAAATTTGCACTCCCGAACAAGGCCTACGTTCTACGGCTTCTTGCTTCGGTTCTACACTCCGCCGCAGTCAGCACTGTCCGCGAGGTGGGCCGTTCTGTATCATCCCACACGCCGACGATGTTCTGGGCTTCTATTTTCCAGCGCAGGCCGATCCATCTCCCTTCCGCGCGCCAGCCCATCTGCACAGCCCACAAGATGCGTTTCTCGCACAGTCGTTTCACGGGCTCGCTTCTCGCTGCTAGCAAACGCGCCTGGCAGCGGAACATTGATGTGCCGCTACGCCACCTGCTCCTGGCTCGTCTCCTGCCGTGTATATCAACTTATCATCAAACTATATACTACTCCAAAGCATCAAGCCAGGCTGTAAACATGCATGCAGAGGCAGAGCAACGGTAAAGTGGCGATTGGTAGGCGGAGTCCAGCAAAAAGATGTCTGACATTCCACACGTACAGTAACACATGGAAATATGTAGAGCAACTAAAGTTCAACAACTTTGGTTTCAACTTTCAACCATTGAAGTTCCAGAACTAGATCAGGCCGAACAATAAACCGAACTGGTAGACGGCATGTTAACCATGGATGCCTAGCGGAGCTCACAAAAGCGTGCACCATCATATATCAACCTTGGCTTCACAGTTCTTCACACCTGACGCAGCATGGTAAGAAGCCCCAACTTCAGCGTCATCACAAGTTAGTCCTGCAGTTGGATATAGTCAGAACATGCAAATCTACCATTGCATATGTAGTGCAAATGTCTACTTTCCACAGTTTAAGAATCGAGCTATAAACTGGTATTGCCAAAGCAGTTTTTTTACAGAAAAAACAGAAGGTCTGTAACACTATCTATTTTTTTTTTCCTTACATACCTAACCATTTTATCGCAGTGAGCATGGTTTTGTAAATTCAGTTGAACACAAAGACAGACATCAGTTCACAATCACGAAATAGCAGGCTTATAAAATAGAACAAAACCATGATCGTTTCACTGAAAGTTGAACATAGGATTTTCGATAGAAACAAACACAGAATTTGCTCCAAATGCTCAAAGCTACAAGTTTGAAAGACCATATTACTGCCCCAAACCAGAGAAAGGATTCTGATTCTGATCCTAAGTCTAGCCATCTGATTACATCTTAAGATCATATTTAGGGAAAAAATCGTATTTGCTCAAATTATACAAAAAAAATCAGTATTTTTAGACTTACATATGACATTGTGATAGTCACCCCAAAGTAACCAAGTTGAACAATTTGTGATTTGCGTAGATTATAGATCCCCTTTTTAAGGCTAGATCAACAAATACAGAGTTATCTTTGTTTGTGTTCCACTGACTCGACTAATGAACATTCAAACCTACTTTACCATATTGAAAATAAACTAAATAACTTACAACAAGAAGAAACTTTTGCCCCCAAGCAATTTGGGGCGGCTACAGCTGAAACCCAACAAGAGTAGCCTGAAGAACTGATACTAAACTTAAATGATATTAATCCTTTATGATAGAACGCACTGGAAAAATGAAAAAAAAAACACATGGACTAATGTCACCACCTGGAAAGGAAATGAGCATGCCATCAATTGGAAACGGTGCTGACTAATACAACCAATAAGACTTACTACAAATCCAAGGGGTGGAGACTAAGCAACTAGATGGAGTAAAATAGCATTGTCTAGTTGAGTAATCTTATACTACATAATAATAAAAAATTTCAGAGCAGAGCATTGTATTATGGAAGGGCAGGCTTGGTGCAGTTGGTGAGAAGCTCACCCACCGAGCACCAGGTCCTGGGTTCGATGCCGTCTCCCTGCATATTTGCGGGGGTAAGACTGTGCCTCGGTTATACCCTTCCCCAGAACCCCACTTGAGTGGGAGCCGCCTGGCACTGGGTCTGCCCTTTTAAACAAAGACTATGGTGTATATTCTGGCACTGGGTACCCCACTTGAGTGGGAGCCGCCTGGCACTGGGTCTGCCCTTTTAGAGCATTGTATTATGATAACAGACAGACTGTTCAACAAGAGAGCAAATTATCACCAAAACAAGGATAGTGTGCTTAGTTTGACTAGCTTTTCAATAGCACAGTTGAATCAAACACCCGAAGGCCCTATAAAGAAGAATTACATATCACACGATTCAGAGCAAAGCAGAGGATAAGCTAATCTATATCTACTCATGGTAAGTTGATAACCACGCCTATGAACCAAACTATAGTAGACCACATATACCAAAATTCATTTAGATAGCCGTTCACCATTAGCGCATCATGGCAGATTAATTTGCAGATGCATGGCGCTTAGGAAAAGCTCTCATTATTAAACTGTTACAGAAGAATGCTAACTTGGTGGAAAAAAAAAGAAATTAACATCATGCTGACTTGTGCAAACTGTACAAAGTAGTGCTTCTAGGAGAATGTGGCCTAGTAAAAGAAAAGGGGTGAAGTAACTAGAAATGGATTTACTAGAAGTAGAATATACATCTCTAGTCCCAGCGTAACTGAACATTTTATTTGATATTTGATTGACCTCCTTATATTATCTGGTAGTTCCAAAAATAGGGCATGCCGCATGCGTGTTCATATGATTGAAAAACGAAAATAAATGCATGCTTTGCTGAGTTTCACAAGCTTTACAATTGTGCAGAAGAAATTATTAACCACCTAATAACACCAACATATGAAACTATGAAGTATTCACTATTCAGACTGCAGACATGTTACATGGTGAACATGCAAGGTGGAATGTAACTTGGTTGCATCCAGCACAAGAACTGCTCGAAGAAATAAATAGACAAATTAATATACAGTAAAACTTAACTGCATCATATGTCAAAGTCGTACCGGATGCAAAATAAGCGAATGACAGTTGCAAACAAGCTTACCGCTTCAAATGGTAGGTGGAGACAGAGATGGTGGGAACCCAGCATACGGTTCAGCACGTCCAACAAGTAGCCCTATTCCACAAAGCCGCTCTACCTGAAAAGTCTTGAGATTCAGCGAAAAATAGTCGCATCTTGGCATTACTGACGACATACAGGACAAGCATAAATCTGCTGGAATCCCTGCTAGCAGCAAGTATCCTCCAGCTACGCCGATGATATAGTATAATCTATAGTTCAAAGGCAGCGGGATTTTCGCCTCTGGTAGCCACTGTGCTGCACCCTGACCATTGTTACGCAAGATGGTATAACTGAGGTAATATGCACCATATTGCAAGTCAGTTTCTAATGCAAACATCCCAATCCTTCCTTCCCCTGCCTCTACAACTGCTCTCGGATGTATCGGATTAATTGGCGGGATGTCGATAGAAGAGAACTCCATTGTGCTCGCGTCAAGCATAAGCAACTTGTGCCTCCGTTCCAACACCCAACAGATGCATCCATGCACGTAGTACCGATTGATGCCCAACTCACTTCCGACGTGATCTGGATTAGTGCCCGGTCCAGCAGCGGTCAAAGCGCTCCAACCATTGAACTCAGCAGCATGCCACTGTCCACCGACGGAAGAGAAGGTGAAGACGACCAGCTTGGATTTGCACTCCGCCAAGCAGATTACTCTGAACGAGGTCGTCGTTGCGCCCTCAGCGAGGAAGCCATAGAACCACGTGAGGTCGGGTTGATGGACTAAGGCAGCCAGGTCGTCTGGGATGGCGGGGAGCAGAAGGTAGCGCCGGTGCAAGGGGTCGCAGACAGCGAATTCCTCGACCACGGAAGGGTGGACTCTGGGGTCCTTGGGCACGGCGGAGAGGAGGGTGCGGCCATCGCGGAAGTCGCGGTGCACCCACCGGTTGGTGGAGGGAAGGAAGGAGCAGTCGAAGTCGGCGGCGTTGGCGAAGGCGCGGGCGATGGCGGCGGAGGGGTGGGGTGGCTCGGCCGGGAGGAAGGAGGTCACGAGGATGCCGAGAAGAGGCGGCGGGTGGAGAGCGCGGAGGCGGCGGAGGAAGGAGCGGTCGGTGATGACGCGGTGGAACGCACGGCAGGCGGCGCAGGCGCGGCCCACGTCGGCGAGGGTCGGGAGGCGGATCAGGATTTCCGCGAGGAGATCGTCTGTGACAGGCAGCGACGTCGACTCCACCGCCGGCGAGGACATCGCGAGCCGCGGGGTCGGACACGGGTGGGGGATGGAGATTAGTTAGGGTTTTGCAGATTTGTGTGGATCTAGTTGATTCAGATAATCAGAGCTCAAGCGCTCGAGATGATCGATCGAGATGCGCGGCCAGCGTTTTAATTTCCGCCCAAAAAGATACTACCTCCGATTCGTTCCAGAGCCGGCCCGTTTTAATAAGGTTTGGCTATAATAAGCCAAGCTAAGTTAGCGAGAGATAAGACTACAATCCAATGCGTTACAATAACTTACGATAATCCTCCAGCATCCTAATGGTTACAATACACCGTAAAGTTTTGAATGACCCGATAATTGTTTCATATTGCAGCCCCATCGTTGCCTGACCAGATGAAAACAAAGGCTAACATTGAAATTACTTCTAACCCTTATCTATTCCTAAGCCGCCCGTGGAGCGTTACCTGCGTAGGTTCCACATATGGGTCACATACGGACATTCACAGCCTTCCTTACATTCAGACCACATGTGAACAACTCAACATACAGGTGAGTCCCGTTTGAGAATGCATCTGCAAGCTTCGTTCTCAACATATATAAACCAAATGGTAACACTCATCAGTTCAAGTACACAGACGAAACGGTTCATTAATTGGCCCATATCACATCAAATTAAGGTTTACTGAAGTCTGCGGCAACACACAAAAACACCATATTTTAAGTACATATTGTTGGATTAATTGGGCCTCGGGCCTTTTTAGTCTCAATTAATCAAAAGAATTAAAGGTCCACTAATAAATGCTAGGGAGTTAAATCCCGGATTGAGAGTCAACGAGAATCCTAACTAACTTAAAAGGGTGGACCAAGGGTGGACCGCTTGTGAAGTTGGTAAAGGGAGAAGGGCGTGCCACACGCGCGCGCGCTCGCTCGCCTCGCCGAGCCGTGGCCGTGGCCCACTATAGCGCAGCTTCCCATGGTCTTCTCGTTCATCAGATGGACGTTAAGACAACTTTCCTAAATGGAGAGTTGGAGGAAGAGATCTACATGGATCAGCCAGCTGGGTTTGTAGTGGAGGGTCAAGAAGGCATGGTTTGTAAGTTGATAAAATCTTTGTATGGCCTTAAGCAAGCACCTAAGCAATGGCATGAGAAGTTCGATAGAACTTTAACGTCAGTTGGCTTTGTTGCGAACGAAGCTGATAAGTGTGTGTACTATCGCTATGGTGGGGGCGAAGGAGTGATCCTATGTCTGTATGTAGATGACATACTGATATTTGGGACAAGCCTTAATGTGATTAAGGAAGTCAAGGACTTTTTGTCTCAAAACTTTGAAATGAAAGATTTGGGAGAAGCTGATGTGATCCTAAATATTAAACTAGTGAGAGAAGGTGATGGTGGGGTTTACTTCGGGAAAGACCGTTCGACTGAAGAACGTGCAGCATGTCCCCACCATCAAGAAGAACTTAGTCAGCGGGTCTCTTCTATGTAGAGACGGTTTTAAGTTAGTCTTTGAATCCAATAAATGTGTAATTTCTAAGTTTGGAAGTTTTATTGGAAAGGGCTATGACAGCGGAGGCCTGTTCCGCTTCTCTTTGTCAGATGATTGTAATAAAGTTGTGAACCATGTCTCAAATATTAATGATGAGTCTAATGTTTGGCATTCACGACTTTGTCATGTTAACTTTGGTTGTATGATGCGTCTTGCAAACTTGAGTTTAATTCCGAAATTTACCTTAGTCAAAAATTCCAAGTGCCATGTGTGTGTTGAATCAAAACAGCCTCGCAAGCCTCATTTTACGACTGAGGCGAGAGACTTGGCACCTCTAGAATTAATTCATTCCGATCTGTGCGAAATGAATGGCGTGTTGACAAAAGGTGGTAAAAAGTATTTCATGACTCTAATAGATGATTGCACTAGATTTTGCTATATTTATTTGTTAAAGTCTAAAGATGAAGCGTTGCAATATTTTAAAGTCTATAAAGCTGAAGTAGAAAACCAACTTGAGAGAAAGATCAAAAGAGTTAGGTCTGATCGTGGTGGAGAGTATTTTTCTAATGTTTTCACTGCGTTCTGTGAGGAACATGGAATAATTCATGAGAGGACGCCTCCCTATTCACCTCAGTCAAACGGGGTAGCCGAAAGAAAGAACCGCACTCTAACTGATTTGGTCAATGCCATGTTAGACACAGCGGGACTTTCCAAGGAATGGTGGGGTGAGGCTACGATGTGGTCTTCTGGTTCCCGGGGCCTCGGAAAGCACCCGGTTAATTACATCTGCGAGTCAGGCTCGCAGAATACCTCCGATTAAGCTGCAGTGGTCGTCGTCTTCAGTCTCCGTTTCACGTTCTCCATGCATGTGCTGATGGTGGTGTAGATGTGCGTGTGGGCGTCGGCATCGTCATGGCCTCGTCGGTGTCCATGTGCCGGTGTAGCGTAGCTGGGACATCAGCTTCGCCCGCCCTCGCGTCGTCCGCCTCGTCGGTGTCGAACGGCGCATAGTAGTAGTCGATGTAGTGGTAGCAGATGCTCGGGAAAGATGTGCAGCTTGACCGGAGAGTCGACGTCGGGGCAGCCTGATCGTCGGGGTAGAAATAGAAGAAGAGCCTCGTCAGCCCGTAGGAGTGTGCAGGGCAGCTGGAACATCAGCTTCGCCCTCCCGCGTCGTCCGCCTCGTCGGTGTTGAACAGCGCGTAGTGGTTGTCGTTGTAGTTGCAGCAGATGCTTGCCGAAGACGTGTAGCTGAACCGGATAGATGCCACGGCAGCTTGTCGAGGTAGTAGTTGTTGAAGAAGAAGGCCTCGTCGGCCCTGAAAAAGGGTGCAGGGTGGCCGGAACATTAGCTTCGCCTGCCCCGCATCGTCCGCCTCGTCAGTGTCGAACGACACGGTCGTTAAAGAGGCATATTCCTCTCTAGATGCTGACTATTGGAAGGAAGCAGTTCGGAGTGAGATGGATTCAATTATGTCTAATGGTACTTGGGAGGTCATGTAATGTCCTTATGGGTGCAAACCTATAGGATGTAAGTGGGTGTTCAAGAAAAAGCTTAGGCCTGATGGTACTATTGAGAAATACAAGGCAATGCTAGTGGCTAAGGGATATACTCAGAAAGAATGAGAGGACTTCTTTGACACTTACTCGTCGGTTGCCCGATTGACCACCATTCGAGTACTGCTCTCTCTGGCAGCTTCCCATGGTCTTCTCGTTCATCAGATGGACGTTAAGACAGCTTTCCTAAATGGAGAGTTAGAGGAAGAGATCTACATGGATCAGCCAGCTGGGTTTGTAGTGGAGGGTCAAGAAGGCATGGTTTTTAAGTTGATAAAATCTTTGTATGGCCTTAAGCAAGCACCTAAGCAATGGCATGAGAAGTTCGATAGAACTTTAACGTCAGTTGGCTTTGTTGCGAACGAAGCTGACAAGTGTGTTTACTATCGCTATGGTGGGGTCGAAGGAGTGATCTTGTGCCTGTATATAGATGACATACTGATATTTGGGACAAGCCTTAATGTGATTAAGGAAGTCAAGGACTTTTTGTCTCAAAACTTTGAAATGAAAGATTTGGGAGAAGCTGATGTGATCCTAAATATTAAACTAGTGAGAGAAGGTGATGGTGGGGTTGTTCTTACACAATCCCACCATGTGGAGAAAATCTTGAGTCGTTTTGGGTATAATGACTGCAAGCCAGCTCTAACACCTTATGATGCTAGTAAAATATTACGGAAAAACAAGAGAATTATGAGAGATTAGCTGAGATACTCCCAGATCATCGGTTCACTAATGTACCTAGCAAGCGCAACGAGACCCGATATCGCGTATGCTGTGAGCAAATTAAGCCGGTTTGTGTCAAATCCGGGAGATGCTCACTGGGAAGCTCTCGAACGGGTAATGCGCTTTTTGAAGGGTACTGTGGACTATGCGATCCACTATACCGGGTACCCTAGGGTACTGGAGGGCTATAGTGATTCAAATTGGATATCTGATGCGGATGAGATTAAGGCCACAAGTGGATATGTGTTTACACTTGGAGGTGGCGCTGTCTCCTGGAAGTCTTGCAAGCAGACCATCTTAACGAGGTCTACTATGGAGGCAGAACTCACTGCATTAGACACCACCACTGTTGAGGCCGAATGGCTTCGTGAACTCCTTATGGATCTGCCGGTAGTTGAGAAACCGATACCGGCCGTCCTAATGAACTGTGATAATCAAACAGTGATCGTCAAAGTGAACAGTTCTAAGGATAACATGAAGTCCTCTCGGCATGTGAAGAGGCGGTTGAAATCTGTCAGGAAAATGAGAAACTCCGGAGTGATAGCCTTGGACTACATCCAAACGGCTAAGAACCTGACAGATCAATTCACAAAGGGTCTTTCACATAACGTGATAGACAATGCATCCAGGGAACTGGGCCTGAGACCCATGAGTGTTACTCAGTAGATAACAAATATTGTTGTTTGCTCTGCATTCATGCCGATTGCATTGCAGTTTTTATGTGTGCAATGTTTTGAAAACGCGTTTAGAAGCCTACTAGGTTTTTTAGGAATTTTTCTACCCGATTTTTCTTCAGCAAATTTGAATTTTTAGAATGTGCTAAAATTGGTTTCAAGGAGCTCTAGATGTTTCATTGGGTTTCTAATATCCAACTCTATCTCTAGGATCTTTCTCGAGAGTTTTGGAAAATTCGGAGTATTTTCGTGGCTTAACCGATATATCTAGAATTTTGTAGATTTATTTTTTGCCATAGAAAATATTTTCTGAAAACCCTAATGGGCCAAGCCCAGTCCACCCTAACCTTACCCATCCAAGTAACTGGGCCTGAGACCCATAAGTGTTACTCAGTAGTGGTAACCTGTTCTATGTGATCGGAGATCCCGTGAATTAGGATGGTGAAACAAGCTACTGTTTAACTGAGAGAAGAGAACCTTTGAAAAAGG
>OAMR01000075.1:2009992-2021795 GCA_900205405.1 Echinochloa crus-galli
TCAAGCTTGGTTGCACGAAACTGTCAATTCAAGGCATAGTTCATTGTTCGGTTGTGAATAAGTGTAACTCTTGCCCCAGGTGGATGTTCAACTTAACAGTCTCCACTATAAGGCTGGTATATCAAAAACAACATTTGAGTCGAGGGCATTTGTTGTGAACCCTGAAATTCTTGGTGGGGATTGTTGGATTAATTGGGCCTCGGGCCTTTTTAGTCTCAATTAATCAAAAGAATTAAAGGTCCACTCCATGGGCAACCACACCTTGAACTCTCTCTTCTCTGGTATTCCTTTCAGGAGACCACTCACTCTCTCCCTCTGTTGTTCTGCTGCTCTCTCGCATTCCCAACGCAAGCTTTGCGCGCACTCTGCTTGCGTGAGCAGTTGCCTCCGAAACCCGTTCGCCTGAGATTCTGCTCGGGATAGGCGGCCGATAAGGTTTTTGGGGAGCGTACAAGTACGCGCCTGCTCGCCGCTGGTGTACGACTACTTTGTCTACTTCCTGGTGGCAACTTCCTCAACCTGAACGACTACTTCCCGGCGTCCATCTTCACCAAGCGAACGACTACTTCCAGGAGGCCGTTCGAGGGACTGCACTGCTGCAAGTCGTCACTGCATCAAATCAGATCGACTACTTCAAGCAGGCCAGTCGAGGATGTCAACTCCTCCAGCTGGTAACGGCGCACCCGGTACCTCCGGTACTGGTCCCGCCTCGGGGTACACACTGAACTCGATTCAGTTCTGTTTACGATTTCTCATGTTGTTCATGTTAATTAGGAGATTTAACTTGAACACTAGCACATGCTTTGCTATCACTGGATCACTCACTTATGTCATGAATTTGTTGCTAATTTCTGGAATTAAAATATACCGAATATTGCCTAAATTTCTGACACATATACGGCAACGACATTGCCTCTTACATCACACTACTAGCTAGACATTTCATTGAGCTGAGTATGGAACCAAAATATCCTAAGCTACTAGCTGGTAAAAATTACATGTAAGTATGTAACCAAGCATCCACCTTGTACTCAGAACCAACAGCATGATACAAAAGCATCCGGAACATGGAGCTTAATACCTGCAATCAGATGAAGAGTGATGGTCATGATGATTACCACACTCGCTAAACCATTAAGCTGGAAGGTGGACATATATGATCAAGAAAAAACTGAAAGTTGGACAGAATATTTTGCTTTGACGCTATGGTGTGCAAAAGTACGTATGGAAACAATTATGTGCACCCTAGCTTAATGCTCAGGCATATAATCCCGTCATGATCATGGAATTAGGAGAAAGTCTGCTCTAACTATCCAAAAATCAACTCTTAAATCTTACCAACGAAACTAATAAAGTTGTCCCCCTAAAACTTAGTTAGGTAGAAATGGAATATTGTACTTTGTGTAGATCATTTAATCTTGGGAAATATATTAATCGATTCAGTGCTACTAGTAGCCACCATTCATTGTGCTCAAATGTCAGATCGAAAATCCAACCATGCTTTACAATATTGACAGTGGTTGCTAAAAATGAGGGAAATGATCCTGTCGCATATTACCCCCAGGTAGTAACCACAAATGTTATCTAAACTAAACCCAAAAGTCACCGGGTCAAGCATGCACAGGCATAAGAGAAAAGTGTGAGAAAATCATCGCTACTCAGGGCCCCTTTGGATTGGAGGATAGGAAAAATATGGGAATAGGAAAAATATGGGAATTGAGTTGGCATGTTTCTCCAATCCTATGGGAATGAAAAACATAGGAAAAGTGATTAGAAGTCTTTTGGTAGCAGCACAGGATTCTTTCCAAGAGGCCTGACCTCATTGTTGTTTTCCTATGAAATGGAGGCCTAGGAAAGGATTCCGTAGGATTTTTTTCTTTTGCATTCCTATGTTCCAAAGGGCCTCTATAGGAAAAAATCCCTAGGAATTGAATCCTGCAAAAATCCTTTGTGAATCCTATAATCCAAAGGAGCCCTCAAGGCAAAAGCAAATGGAAAAACCTAAGGTTTTAGTATAGGGTAGTTATCTGCATTAAAATTATATTTGCAAGTGTACTGAGATATGCGATTAAATGGAAAGGCATTACAATAGTATATAAGGGGTAAGGGACCAAGGCAAGGTCAGAAATAAATTTACAGTAAAACTTTAAATTAGATTTCACCAAGTGAAGATGCACTGTTCTCAGCAAAGACAATAAGCAAATTATGAGTTATTTATAACACCACTAAAAACTATCAGTACAATATGTTTGTATGCAACTTCAATAAGCTAGATATCTACTATTTCTTAAATAGGACAGCAAAACACTTTACAAACCCCAAATAATGACAAGAGTTTGCGATGACTGCAAATAGCAGTGTTGGCGTTGTAGAGTAATCTATAACAATCTATAACACGCTCTATTTTAACGACACTAAAAACTATCCTCCAGAACAATACGTGTGGATGCAAGCAACTGACAAGAAAAAGACCAGGAATACTACCAGCTTACCGCTTCTCATATAGTTGGCGTTGATAATGATGGTGGGTAACCAGTATACAGGACTGGCAGGGCACGTGCACCAGCACCACCAACAAGCGTCTCTAGGACCTTCTGATGCTGCAAAGTCTTGAAATCAAATGACATACAGCAAAATTCTTTTGCGGTACTACCATCATGTCCTTGCCTTCCTTGCAGGAGTAATTTCCCATCAGCATCACCAATCATGTGATAGAACATGTATGACTGAGGTAGGGGAACTTCATTCTCTAATACCCACTGGTCGGCAGCCTCGCCGTGGTTTTGCTCATTTTCACAAAAGAGTTGCAGCACGCCTGGTGATTTTGGACGATCTAGCAAGAACATCCCACGCCTGTTTTTCCCTAATTCAACCATAGCAAGTCCACCAATAAATCTGTAGCTAGGCACAGGCAGAGAACTGGTGGTGGAGAACTCCAGCCTGTTCATGTCGAGTACGAGCAACATGGAGACTCGGCAGAAATTTGATAGCCACCAATAGAAGCACCCCATATGCGCTGCGGTAAAGAAGGAATGGTGCCACAATCGAAGCCTGCATGCCAGGGACAAGTTGACTCCAGTTGGGAGATGGTATGGCTCGCCACTGCCTGCTGGCAGAAGTGAAGACGAAGGCGACCAGCTTAGTTGGGCACTGTGCCATCCAGATCACCTTAAATGACGGTGATTGCCCCGTCGTCGCAGCAGCCGCAGCCTCCTCACCACATGGAGCGAGGAAGATATGGCATTTGCGATAGCTGAACTCGTGACAATGAGAGGGCTTCTCGACAGAGACTGCCAAGTACTCAGGGATCGGAGGAAGAAGCATGTAGCGCCGGAACAAGGGGTCGGAGACCATGATCCTCGGGAAGGTGCCATCCGTACCCTCGTCGCGATCGAGAACGAAGCGGCCATCACGAGCGTCTCGGACAATCCACAAGCCCGGGTTTGGGAGGAATGAGAATCGGAAGTCGGCAGCTCTAGCGAGTGCGCGGGCGACGGCGGCCGATGGGTGAGGCGGCTCTACAGTCTGGAACCTTCCAAAGAAGGAGCGTAAACCGAGGAGGGAGGGAGGGTGGAGCTCATGCAGGCGCTGGAGGAAGGAAGGGCTGGTGATGATGCGGCGGAATGTGGCACAGGCCGTGCATGCGCGGCCGAGGTCGGTGAGAGAGAGGAGGATGAGGATCGAGGCGAGGAGGTCATCGGTGAGGTTTAGCACCTGGGTTGCCATCCGGACCATAGCGAATCCCCACTTACACACAAGGGGAAATGGGGATCGCTGGTTTTTTTAGCTGCTAAATATTGTGTCGCACTAAAAAGAAAAGAATCTCTCCAGTCTCTTCCTCCTCTCTCCACTGTACTCCGGCGACCTCCGGTGAGGTTTCAGTTACCTGCAAAAAAAAGAGAGAGATCTCAGCATTTTTCTGAAAAAAAAAGATCTCCATGACAGTAGGATATCAGATGGTGGTGCGGAGAGACGACAGCAAGCGGGGCACCTACTGGGGTGGTGGTGGGACCGGGTGAGCTCCGTCGACAACCTTGGCGCCGGAGAAGTCGGCGACAGTGGCAAATCTGACGGCTAGATTGGCGGCAGATCTGACGGCTAGATCTACCAGTACTTGCAGGGTACTGACGGTTGCATGGACGAACAAGAGTAGCGGCGGCTGCAGGGGCGAAGGGGAGGAGCGACGGCTACAGGGCGAAAGGGAGAGGTGAGCCTAAATGGCAAAATCGAACAATGGAGTAGAAGGAGGAAGGGGCAAAGGCGGCGGGTGGCTAGATAAGGCTAGAGATGGAGAAGGGTGGGAGGAGGTGATTGAATCAAAACCGTTAAGTTTGGATCCAATGGTCGACAATTCGAGTGTGTGAGAGAGTTTTCGTTGGGGTAGGGCGAAGATATCGGTTTTTTCTCTTTGAGATGGAAAGGGAGAATAGTGCGAGGTGTCGCTAGTGGTAATTGGTGGAGTCTTCAGAAGTGCCTCTAAGCATGCCTAAAAAAATATTCTTACAAAACTATTTTGGAAACTTTCTAAAACGTATTAGGAAATGAAGAACATCATATTTCAACAATTTTCGAAAGATAGTTAATTCAAATAATGATTGTTTCCATATCATTCATCTAGGAATGACGTACTCACCGGAGGTCAAAAACAAAGACTCGACAAAAATGAGAAAAACCAACACGATATTTAGGAAACAAATCGCGATAGGGGAAATCTAGCCAGGATAGGGCCAGTATTAGGCATGGATGAAAATTGTGATGGGATTAGAAATTACTGGCCTGTTGCTTTTCACTTTGTTTCCTTACCTAGTAATTAGGAATGTTTATTGCGTACTCTTGAACGGGAAAAAAATAGCATGCGCGCGGTGCGCACCGTGCGCGCCCCCCGTCTGCTACAGCTGCCCGGTGGTCCCGCTGCCTCCCCCTCAACTCTAAACCCCGTGACCTCCTGCCCGCCCGTCAGATTGAGCAGGGAGCGCATCCCGCGAGGGCGCGCATGCAGCCCCCGGTGCGCACCGCGCGCACTGTATTTTATTCCCTTGAACGTGTTTAGTATGGAGTTAACAGCATAGTTATTAGGACCGGACCGGACCGGCGGTTGGACCAGTAAAAGACCGAACCAGAGCCTCCAGCGGTCTGGTTCGCTTCAAAGACCGTTCGTGCAATCAAACCGGTAAAAACCGGGTAAACCGGCTGGTTTTTAGTGGAACCGGTGGACCGGCCGGTTCCATGCGAACCGGGACGTTTTTTTATTTGTTCCGCATGTGCGCCCCTCCCCATGTGAGCGGCGACCTGCTTCCTTCCGCAGCTGTGGGCCTGTGGCCCTGTGCCCCTGCGGGCCTGCCCACTCCCTCTGGCTGTTCTGCAATTCTGCATGCGTTACAGAGTTATGTCTAAAATAATTCAATTTAAGTAAATGTACAGTGTGTATGTTTTACTGATTTTAGAGACCGGGCTTGCTTGCAGGTTAGATGGGTGTTGGAAAGAGCACTTTTGCTCTTTTTCACTTGTTTGGTACTTTAATTTAGTCGTGTATTTGTGGTGTCTGTTCATCTTTAAATTTGTGGTTCAAATGCCGAAACTGAAATGCAACTAATATGGTTATATAATTGTATTATTAATGAGCTTATTTTTCTAATAATTAACTATGTAGTATGTATAATTATTATGTTAATTACCATATATATCTAGGCACCGGTTTAAAGTATTTGTGGCCAGTTCAGTGTAACGGTTTAGTACTATTGAACCGGCGGTTCAACCGGTTTACAACGGTTGAACCATTGAACCATTGAACCGAGACCTTTACCGGTTCGATGACCGGTCCGGTTCTAATAACTATGGTTAACAGAAGCAGTAACCCAAGGACCAAGATGGGGAAGCGGTCAAGCAAAAGACCAGCTGTTCCAATCGTGCACTCTACTATTTCTTCGGAATGTGCATAATAAGTTTTTTTTTATCAAGTACAAGAAGCAAAAGTTTGACAGCCTATAACAAAGGCTCCGGTATGGAGGTTACAAACGGAGAACAAACTGAAACTAAGAGCAGAGAGAGGCAATAGAGCAGAGCAAAGCAACCTATCCTAAGGTGCGACCAAGGTCTATCAGGCTATCACTCGGACATGGAGGAGGAGTTGCAAGCTGTACAGCCTGGCCATTGTCCAAAGCCACACCTCCTACATGATCTGATCCACCCACGCTACCCACGTGACCAAACTGAGAAAATGTAACTCGGATATGCATCCGCCATGAGGACTGCTTGAGAGAAAAGGTAGAATGCCAAGCCATACGACAATGCTCGACAGTATGCGGTCGGAATACGAAGTAAGCAAGCTTGACAGCAATCTTACCTGTTCACATGGTTGGTGGAGACAAGGATGGTGGGAATCTAGCATACAGTCGCCAAGGCACGAATGCACGATTGTATGCTCAGTCTTACAGAACCACTCAACCTGAAGAGTTTTGAGATTCAGTGAAAAACTTTGGCTTCTCGTAGTCGTCCGGAACCCCATGAACGAAGGAGTATATATCCCCCAGGCCCCAGCCACACCATAATGTTATAGGCATAGACTGAGGGCAACGGGATCATTGACTCCAATTGCCACTGATCTGCACCCCGGCCAGACATCATTTCGCAAGATGCTATACCAGAGGTAACATGCGTTATGTCCAAAAAAAGAAGTGATCGAGAGTAAACATCCCAAGCCTTCCTTCCCTGCCTCTACAATGGCCCTCCGATTCTGCCCGTCGGGTGTGTATCTGTGCGTAGTGCTTTGTAGACACGGAGGGCTTGAAGCTTTGCTTGCCAGATCATATCCCGAGGTCAAATCGTCCCAACCTTCGAATGCAGCAGCATGCCATGATCTGCAGCTTGAAGAGAATTCGAAGACGACCGGCTTGGTTTCCCATCGAACCATGCAGATCGCTCTGAAAGAGGTGATGCAGCCCTCATACTCGCCGAAGATGATGCCGAGGACGAGGAGAGGCGGCGGGTGGAGGGCGTGGAAGCAGTGGTCGGCGATGATGCGATGGAAGGTGGCCGCCGGCGGTCGAGGCACGGGCGAGGTCGGCGGCCGTGGGGAGGCGACGGAAGATCTCGAGGTGGTCGTTGGTGAGGGCCGCCGGGCCTCGCGCGCCATTGCAGTTGGGAATTGAGGATGGAGCGGGTCGCAGTTTCGACCTTGGAGCCCACAGATTATTGTGTTATCTTGTTGAGCGCTAGGCAAACTCCAGACATTTTAGTCCAACGAAGGCAAGCTTGCAAACTAACAAACGACATACTTAAACGTACCAGTTGTTTAGTTCAGTACGTGGGAAGTGGGAACCATCCATCAGTTCGGCTCCAGATCAACGAGTCAACCATGCATACCAGAGTTCAACAAGTCACGTGCCATATGGTAGACTACTAATATTACTACATTGAGCCAGCTACAGAATCATAATGTCTTGCACGGCAAATATGAGGGTAATCAGCAACGTGCGAAGCCGAAGTCCAGTAGGTCCATCTTGCAACCAGCATCTGCAGCATGACTCCAAAGATGGCAAAAGATGACGGCGAGCCCTGCAATTAGATGAAGAGTAAGGAAAGGTTTAGTCCAATGTGAAAATTTAGTTCCACACTCGCTGTTTACAATCTACAGAGTAGTTCAAATGCTTATAATTCGAGCTAGCTGATTGCATCCTGGGGTTATGCTACATCTTACAACTTGATCCGACTACTACAGGTAGCTTACACGTTGATCCGACAGCATAACAAATCTCTCTCATTTGACATATGTTATCATCTAAGACTAGAGGATACTAGTAGTAGTCAATCAGGCTAGTTCAAATGACAAACACAAGATATGCAGATTGATACAACTTCATAAATACTGGCGACCTATCTTGATGTTTATGCGGGTCTGTTGTGTAGTACCCACAGCTAAATTGTATCCTTTCTTCAATGAAAATATTGAAAAAGCAACTAAAACCTTCACATGTTATCAGGGGAAAAACCACAACAGATTAGCCCTATATTTAGATTTCTAAAGTTGCGTGGCCCCAAAGAAATAAAAAAAATGACGATCAACCTATACTGTAACACTAGCCTTCTGAATATAGCAAATATCAGCACCAGCGCACATGAGGCCACCAATATTTCGGAAGCAGTGAAAGATTTGTGGGTGCATGAACACATGATAATTCACAAGCAATCATTAACATCATTACTTCCAAAAACTTTACCACCAGATGTGATAAGAGATTTGCACAAATCATGCAAGATAAGTAATGCTAAAATATCAATCACATCAGCCTTGATGTTTTGGACACTGACATGGTTTCCAAAACAAAACTACCATTACTAAATTTTGTAATAACACATTTGTAACACATAGCAAAAGTATACTGTTGTGAAACTACTTTGTATCATTTTCAAGCATCCAAACCCAACACAAAAAATAATTCGTACTTGAAGTTTGAATTGGTTGATTTCAGACATTCCAAAAAATAACTTTTTATCGTTGGACTTAATGTAAAGTAAGATGAGAAAACGTGGCAAGATTCTGAAATATAGTAGCAATCGACAAGCACTAGACCACAAAAATGTTGAACAAACAAGCTCACATGAGATGGGTGGTCTCAAATCAATCTGTTCATGCTGCTACTTCTGGAGTGACTGCATGCTAAACTATCAGAAAAACTTCTGCTAATCAATGCCCAAGGATGGCGATGTAGTCTTTGTTTTTTCTGCATAGTGTTTTGGCTAGGGTGGGAGTCTTCAAACAGAGTTGACACTTGTATAAAAATTAGCCCAACTTTGTTTTGAACCTTTTTGCTTTCCTGCATTTTCTATTTTTTAATTTCGTGCTTTGTAGATGTCATATATGAACAAGCTTTGTAATTTGATTGCCTTGGTACTGAACATTGGGATGCCCCGTTGCAGTTAAAAAACATCGTTGGACAAGATTCAAGCAAAAACAAAGGTAAACAATTGAACAGGAAAGACAAAAACTAAAGATTCACAAGTTCTAAGACACCACAAAGAAACAAATGACTAAGAAACTATCTAATCAAGAATTACCTTTAAGAGTAATAAACAATCAAGTGACAGAAAATGTAAAGTATTAATTACCAAGGCATCTAGAACACTACAACAATAAGTAGGACCGCAGAACCTTTGACATACCCAAAATAAGCCCTTCATGACATGAATGGTACCAATACATATAAACAGCAGTGCACAAGCAAAGATGACAAGAGCAAGCTTACCATTTCATATAGTTGGCAAGGACAGTGATGGTGGATAACCAATGTATAGGACTGGGAGGGGAATCGGTACATGGGGACGAAATTCACTGTGAATCATCCCTTGGATCTCCTGACCCTGCATATTCACCCCTTGGATCTCCTGACCCTGCGAAGTCTCAAAATCTAGTGAAAAACAGCGCACCTCTGGTGCAGATCTAACATCCTGTGTTACTACCAGGACTAATTTCCCATCAGCAACACCTAGCATGTTATACTTATATGAGCGAGAAAGCACAACTTCCTTCTCTTGCACCCACTCGCTGATACCATGAGTTTCCTTGTTTGCACTAAAGAGTCCGAGTACACAGCATCCACCATCCATGCGATTAGTACCAGCCAACATGAACATCCCAAGTCTATTTTCCCCTAACTCAACAATAGCAAATCCCCCTTGCTGGTGGGTAGGTGGAGGATTGACAGGGAAGAACTCCAACTTGTCCATGTCGAGCCCAATCATATTCCAGCGATAGGGGAACTCCGACAGAGACCAATAGAAACAACCATATGCATAACTGCGGTTGCGCAGGGACTTGCGCTCAGGAATGCCAGCAGGAGCTACTGCTCGCCACTGCCCGCTGGCAGAGGAGAAGATGAAGGCAACCAGCTTAGTTGGGCACTGGGCCATCCAGATCACCGTGAATGGCTTCGGCGCCCCCACCTCAACCTCCTCGTCAGAGGGAGCGAGGAAGACATCGCATCTGCGCTCAGCATTCACGGAGCGCGGCTTCTGAACGGTGGCGGCCATGTCCGCAGGGATGGGGGGAAGAAGCACGTAGGTGCGGAACAGGGGGTCGCAGACCGCGATGGTGACGAAGGTGTCATCCGTACCCTCATCGCGGTCGACGACGAAGCGACCACCGCGCTCGTCCCGGACCATCCAGAAGCCCGGCCTGGGGAGGAACGAGAAGTCGAAGTCGGCGGCGTCGGCGAGGGCGCGGGCGGCGGGAGCGGAGGGGTTGGGCGCCCCGGCGGGGTGGAAGCCGTAGAAGGTGCGGGTGCCGAGGATCGACGGCGGGTGGAGCGCGTGGAGGCGGCGGAGGAAGGGGTGGGCGGTGATGACGCGGCGGAAGGCGGGGCAGGACGCGCAGGCGCGGCCGAAGTCGGCGAGGGTCGGGAGGCGGATCAGGATGTCGGCGAGGATGTCGTCGGCGAGGGGGAGCTCTCCGGCTGGCGAGGCCATGGCGAATGCGCGGCGCGGGCGACCGCCGGCGAGACGCGGCCCGTGGAGGAGTGGGGTTTGGGGTTTTCGCAAGGAGAGGTGGAATGGAAGGAGTGGGGATTAGTTAGGGTTCGCGCAACGGGAAGGAGAGGGAGGAGACGAGGAGTGATGATGTTGCGGGCGGCGCCGTGCCATGCGACGGACTGTGTTTTCCACGTGTTCGTGTGGGGCCGGGCTGAAAGGCGAGCGATTTCATTTTCGAGGAGAAAGCCATTTCACAATTCATCGATTTTTTGTCTTGACTTTCAGTGTTGGACTTAGGAAGTTTGAGATCGGTACGGTCGCCAACCGATCACGATCACAACCTTCTTCCTCTACATAGACCCCGTTTGGATCCCTAGCAGCTGCTAGAGATCCAAACGGGGCAGCTAAAACTCAGTTAAACTTTAGTTACATGCCAAAAGATACACGATTCCTTTAGTCGATTGAGCCTAGCTAAACGCAGCTAAACGAGTTTAAAGACCAAAATACCCCCACATATGAAAATTTTCCACCGTCACATGATTCTGTCCATAATTAATAAAGGTTATGATAGTCCAATTAATTCAATTAGCTAATGGATACAAACACCCCCAGCTAAAGTTTAGGTAGGTACTCTTTAGCTAGCTAAAATAAACCACTACAAATTAGCTGGCTAAACTTTAGTTAGTGTGGATCCAAACAGGGCCTTAGATCACCGTACGCCGGCGAGGGCGGAGGAGCAGGGGCGGTTCGGTGGCTATTAGGGTTAGGACTTTAGGGTTGTCAGGGTGGGGGCTTCAATGATTATCGACCTTAGAGAAAAAAAAGGTTGAGGGCGGTGGAGGACCGACAACGGTGGCGGCTCGACCGACGCTGGAGGCGAGGCGACGCGGGAGCACCGTCCATCGAGCGGAGCTGGACGACGGGTGGGCGGGGACCAATGACAGGGTTGGCGAGGGCCATCAGGTTAGAAAGGACGGATCGGTACAGCGAGGATGGATGGTGGACGGAAGGCGCGGCGGCGGTGGGCGGCCTAAGTGGCGGAGGCGGCAGACGCGCCGGAGAAGAAGATGTCGTGTGATTGATGGGTTTCATTGGACCCTAAGCCACCTCTTCTATCTGGCTTCTATAAGCCGTGAAACGCCGTTGTCTGGACTGGATGGTAGGCGCTCAAACAACCAAAGTTCAGGTTTGGGCTCGTCGTGCTCGACATGCACTCAAACAGTTCTGCACTTGAATTAGTATACGTGGTTTGTGCTGTGCACCACGGCACCGTGGAACCAAACGTCGACTTGGAATGCGGCAGCTTCCCAGTTCTGCTGAAGCAAGTAGATTAGCAAAG
>OAMR01000075.1:2037715-2051958 GCA_900205405.1 Echinochloa crus-galli
TGTTTTTTTCTTTTTCTTTTTTGCCTTATCTATATTATTTTGCTTGCCGGTGCCTTATCCTTCCTATTGGCTCATGGACACCGTTAGAAGGTGTCTTTTGCTGCACGACACCGAAAAATTGTTGTCTTTGGTAGAACACAATACTCAAGTGTGGGTAATTTGCTAGAGGACATTGAATCAATTATTGTATTCGATTTCAATAGAAAGCTATAGGATTTTACCTTCCTACCCTTGTTAGACAGCAAGACGCGTCTCTATCGATCGTCCACAAGTGTCGCCGCATTTTTCTTCCTCCGACCTGAGATCCAGCGCCGGCCAAATCCGGCGTTTCCCTTCCACCCTCCAACAAAGAACCGCCGCCAGCAGCTTCCCTACCTCGTGCTTGACCTCCTAGACCCCTCCGTCGTCCTAATCCGGCCGCCAAATCGTTGGGATTTGAGACTCCGCAGCAGCCGCGGAGCTTGAGCTCGACCTCGTCGTCGCCGGCCTCGATTCGTTGCCCATGGCCACCTCCGGCCGATTCCTCGTGGCCATATCTCCCCTGCGACACCCAGAACCGGTTCCATCACTCGTCTGCCGTCGCCGGCCCTCAGACTCCACGCGCCGCCCCCATCCCCGCGGTCCTGGGCGGATCTCACATCCGTTTGTGACGATGGGGCTCGTCGCCTGCGAATCGGGCGGGCCCGAAGGGCGGTGGCGCTCGGGTTAACCCACGACAGCGAGGGAGCCGGCGTGCCGTGCGTAGCAGAGAGGCGCAGCTCGATTTGAGGATGTGCCCGGCGCGTGGCCGCGCGAGGAGGACCTCCGGTTGGGCCTCGCCGGCGTACGGCCGCGCGAGGAGGTGCGCACCTTGGCCGTCTCGCCCACGAGCTGGCGCCGGAGACGCCGCGAGGCGGCCAAAAGTGCGGCCGGGATGCTGATCCGGACGACGACTGCGGCGAGGGCGGAGCCACCCGCGGTGCGCCCCGGCGCGTAGCCCATCACGTCGACGCGGAGGAGCACGTGCGGCGACTGCCCCTCCCAGCCGCGCCTCCCTCGGCTCGGCGTCCGCAG
This sequence comes from Echinochloa crus-galli, assembly GCA_900205405.1. NCBI lineage: Eukaryota > Viridiplantae > Streptophyta > Magnoliopsida > Poales > Poaceae > Echinochloa > Echinochloa crus-galli. Next base: position 2,038,769 of record OAMR01000075.1, read on the forward strand.
CGTCCTCAGCTCGGCATCGGTAGCGTGGTCCTTCTCGTTCTGCTCCATCTCTGCTCCGCGCCCAGCCTTCGGACGGGATTTATGGGGGTGGCGGCGGGTGCGTGGTAGGCGAGGAGGCGGTGGTGGGCAGGCGAGGGGCCTCCGACGCGGTGGCGCAGTGGGGAGGTGAGGGGGCCGTGGTGGGCAGGCGAGGAGCGTCGGGGGATTCAATGCACGGCGGCAGCAACGCGGGGCAGGACGGTGGAGCATGACGTGGCTAGCTGAGAGTTCAGAGAATTGCTGGGTGGGTTGTTAGTGGGTATAAAAAATATACTACCTCCGGATTGAATTATTTGACGTTTCCGACCATCAAAATGACTTGCGGTTAGTTGTTTTTGGCTGCCGGAAACGTCAACTATTAAGATATGGAGGTAGTAGTTGTTATAGATTACCCATCTTTCATTTTTGCCGTTTATGGCAAAGAAAAACTAATGCACTGATCTGCATCTCTTTGTCTGCATCCTCGTTTGCAAAGAACACCACACTCCCCAGATCTCCCGAATGCCATCCCGTCACTTTCCCTGAATAACCAACTTCTCAACGCGACAAAAGCAAACAGATTGATGACATATTCACGAGGGGACTCCATGAGGGAAAAAATGTATTCCTTTCCATGGCGAATTGGCGAGATATGCAAGTTGCATGAGCACAAGCCAGAGAGCGCTCGGGCGTGCCGCATCTAGGCGTCGTCAGACTCGACGGCAGCAGCATTGAGCGGTAGAGTGGAGACAGGCCGACGAGCACCGAGTCGCTGTGACTGACGCGGGCTTTCCGTCTTCACGTGTCGCGGACTCACGGCATCACCGCTCCCAGCCGCACAAAGTAAGCAGAGCAAATTGCTATTCTTCACCGTCTCAAAATTAGGAATCGGGAAGCGTTCCTTCCGCCCGGGATCCACGAAGAGCGGAGAAAAAAAAAGCTGTTTTTTTATGTTGTCACTGCAGTTGCAGGCACCGCTTTCCCAGCCTCGCCACGCCCTGCGCTGCGCTGCCTGTCGTAGACGTCGCCTTCGCCTCCACACCCCTCGCGTTGCTCTGTTTCGTGTCTCCTGTTGCTGATTCCCTGCTCGTCTGCCGCCATTGCCGCAGCTCGTCCCCTGTGAAGGTAAGCCCTCCGCTGCGCCGTCTCGGTTCTCCGATCGGCTCCTTCTTCTCGCTGTGTTTGATCTGCTGCCGTGTGCCGTGTGCTGCTGCTGGCTGCTGGTTCTAGGTAGCCTCGGCCATTGCAGGAGTTGGAAAGGAAGGCCTAGCCATATAGGAATGTGGGGAATTTGTTTTTTGAACCGGAATGTGGGGAATTTGTTGGCTCCACGAATCTGGGCAAACCTTGTTTTAATGGAAATTCCGGTTCCTGAATCTTGCGCACCTTGTTTGTTATATTGGAGAGGTGGAAACGAACGGGCAGGGAGGGAGTCGAATGTGTATGTAGGATCTTGGATGGTGGGACCACTCATTTTGTGAATTATTGATTGACCTTTTGGACGAAATTGATGTGAGCCTTTGTAGATCGCAGTTGAAGCTGCCACTGCCAGCTATGGGATTCATTCTTCAGTCTTGCAAAGCTTACTTCTTTTGAACGCATACATCAATGCATTCAGCCTATTAATTTCTCTCCTTTTTTCCTGTTCAAAGTCATGGCGAGCTCGGGGCCAACGTCTGGAAAGAAATCTCTAAATACAGTGACTTTGCTGTTCAGATTACCGTATTATACACAATGGGGGCAGAGTCTTCTAATCGCCGGCTCAGAGCCAGCACTCGGGTCATGGAATGTCAAGCAAGGATTATCTCTAATTCCAGTCCATCAGGATAATGAGCTAATCTGGTGTGGAACAGTGTCTGTTGCTGCAAGCTTCACCTGTGAGTACAAATACTATGTAGTGGATGACAACAAGAATGTTTTGAGATGGGAGGCTGGGGAGAATAGGAAACTAGTCCTGCCGGAGGGCGTTCAAGGAGGAGATGCAATTGAAATCCGTGAATGGTGGCAGGTACTAACCATTTTTATCATTAATTTATATTTTTGTGCTCTACAGTAAGCAGTAGAAATAGCAGCAACTCCTACTTTTTTAGCTGAATGAGTTGTATCTATCATTAGTGTCTTTGCTATATTAGAGGGCTGATTATGGCATTGCTGTTTCTCAGGTCCATGCCATACAAGTTTCTTGTTTTTTTTTTACCCGCAAAAAAAGTTCTTTTTTTTATGCTGGATGATACTGTGTTTACAAAATAGTCTTTGTTTGGATTCAGGATGCTTCTGAAGCTCTTTTCCTTAGAAGCGCATTCAAGAATGTCATTTTCAATGATAGTGAAGGTGTTAAAAAGGAACCGCAATCAGTGTTCCTCAAAAAAAGTTTGGATCCTGAAGGTACCATCAATATTAATAATCAATTGATTGCACAGGATCAGAGTGTTCAATCTAAAAATATCTGATATTTCGTGATGAATATATTGCTGAACACGAATTGAATAGTGTCATGTCTTCACACGATAAATACACATCAAATGAAAACAAGATGATAATTTTTTAGAAAAATTTTCATACTTCTCTAGATGTCTAGTTGTCTCTCAGGTAATGTCTATTGCTTATTCTTATGTATTTTAGAAGGAAGTTCCCAGGGTTATGATTGTCCTTAGGGTATGGGGCTTCTGAAACAAAAGAAATCTTCTTTGAAAACATAATGGGGCTATGCATTTATTGTGCATCTCTTGTGAAAATGGATAGATGATTCAAAGCAGTGAAAATTCATTGGAGAGCATACATTGGAGTTTTTTTTAAAAAAAAACAAACTTGGCACATCCATAGTTCAGGTCTTGATATACTTCGTTGCAGAAGTTGAGGTTCAAAATCTTTTTAGTTTAGTTCATTCGAATTGACAAAAATTCCGGTGAATATGCACTAGATGACACAGTTTGTCCTCTAGGACATATTCACCTGAAAAATGTAAAGGGAAATAGCAGAAAGAAATAAAGAATAAATTTCTATTTTAAGAGAATCACATGAAGTAGTCATTTTTATGTGTCTTATACAATATTTTCCCTGAGCAGATATTGTTGTCCAGTTCGTAATTAGCTGTCCTCGACTTTTATCTGGCTCCACTGTAAGTACACTCCAAATATGTCTTAAATTTATGAGCTATCCTTAATTATTTTAATCAATATCATAGTTAGTTAATGACTTGTTGTTAGATGTATACTTCTCTTTGTATGTTCCCTATTGTATAGGGATTTTATGCATATTTGCTAATACCTGTACATGTATGTATCCGGGCCTAGAGGCCTCATATTGAATATGAGTGCTGTACCTAGCATTTTGTACCTGCTTGCTGGTGTCCCTCACATCTAGTGATAAAAAATCTTAGGTCGTCGTCACTGGAAGCAATCCTCAATTAGGAAGATGGCGAGCTCAAGATGGTCTCAAGCTGAGCTATGTTGGAGATTCCTTGTGGAAAGCGAACTGTGTTTTGAGGAAGTCCGAGTTCCCTGTAAAATATCCTTTGGCAATTGATTGTCCCCTTAACTTTTTTATTGGATATGCCACGTTGTACTAGTATTGTTTTGCCTGTATTTCTCAATGCATCATATTTTTAGCATTTGGCTAGTATCTTGTCCATAACAATTTTTTTATAATGATTGTCCTTAACATCTTTTCCACATACAAATATTGTCAAATCAGTCAAGCAGGAAACCCTTCGTTGGAGATAGGTCCAAACAGGGTGGTTGATATTGATCTATCATCACCCAAGCAGTCCAGATATGTTGTGTTATCTGATGGTGCCCTCAGGGTAATGTATCCAATCAGGTTATCTGCAAAAGATGCATAACTTTAATGCTTGAGAGCTGCTAGTAATTTCTTGACCATTTTATCTACAAGTCATTGGCCATGCTATGATGCATCATAGGCAATTAATAGCACTCAGTATACGTGAATGTGCTTGACAGAATCATGGGACTCCATACTTCATTTAGAAATCTGAGAATCAGTATGCACTATACACAACCTACAATGTGTACTGATATTTCAATTGCATTTACCAGGATACGCCATGGAGGGGTGCTGGTGTTGCAGTACCTGTGTTTTCAATCAGATCAGATGAGGACCTTGGTGTTGGAGAATTTCTTGATCTTAAACTTCTTGTTGACTGGGCAGTCAACTCAGGCTTCCATCTCGTTCAGCTCCTTCCAATCAACGATACTTCAGTTCATGGGATGTGGTGGGATTCATATCCATACAGGTGCGGCTAATATTCATTACCATATATTCATGTTCATATTGGTGGTTTTTCTTGCAGTACATAAGGACAGTATCAAAACAGTGACAATTCATGTGTTCATTTACAGCTCGCTCTCTGTGTTTGCGTTGCACCCCTTGTATCTGAGAGTACAAGCACTTTCAGATGCAATTCCAGCGGATGTTAAGGTATGACTTTGTTGTGCTTCCATATTTATCCATTCGTATGTATTGTCAGTGTTGTGTTTACATTTCACTAAATGTTTGAATGAGTTGTCCCTCACCATCATTTAGTACTCGATTTGAATTTATTACAGGAAGAAATTCAGCAAGCAAAGAAGCATTTGAATAAAAAGGTTAGTGTATTTGCATATTGATTTTGAATCTTGAAGCTGTTTTAAGTAAATATCTAATATCTTGATATTCCCCTAACTTGAAAATGACCTGGAAATTAGGACGTCGACTATGAGGCAACATTGTCCACAAAATTGTCGATTGCTAGGAAAGTGTTCGATCTAGAAAAGGATAAAGTGCTAAACTCCAGTTCTTTCAAGGAGTTCTTATCTGAAAACGAGGTACATCCACTGTCATTTTATTTGTCATGTGTAATCATTGTACTTGATTACCTATTCCAAAATGTACGTGATAAGCTTTTAAGCTTTCATACTGTGTTTTAATAGGAATGGTTGAAACCATATGCGGCATTTTGCTTTTTGCGGGACTTTTTCGAGACATCTGACCACAGCCAATGGGGTCGGTTTTCTCAGTTTTCCAAGGAAAAGGTATTGAGACTGCATTGGTTCTTGGATTGTTTCAGGCACTATACCTTGCTAAGAAGTAAGAACCCATCATTGCATAGATATTTCTGTCATTTGGTCTAATTCTTTGTGAGGGCACATGTGTAACAGGAGCACTAAGATGGTTTCCTTCTGTAATGTGTTTCAGCTTGGGAAGCTTATTTCTGAATGTACACTGCACTACGACATTATACGTTTTCATTACTATGTTCAGTATCATCTATATATGCAAGTAAGTATTGTCTTTGTTGCTGTCATTCGAACTGTTAATAGAATTACTCTTATCGATATATTTTTGACACTATTTTTATTCTCCCTTTTAGTTATCAGAAACAGCTGCATATGCAAGAAAGAAAAAGGTTATCCTGAAAGGTTATTTGCCTATAGGTGTTGATAGAAATAGTGTGGATACTTGGGTATACCCGACTTTGTTTCGCATGAATACTGCTACGGGAGCGCCTCCTGATTATTTTGACAAGAATGGACAAAATTGGGGTTTCCCTACATATAATTGGGAGGAGATGTCAAAGGATAACTATGGGTGGTGGAGAGCTCGTCTGACACAGGTTATTTAACATATCAATCTGTTGCTGTATGTCTGACTGGTCATATTTTCCTTTTATTATTCATATCCTATTAGCATGTTGCAGATGGCAAAGTACTTCACAGCATACAGGATAGACCACATATTGGGTTTCTTTAGGATATGGGAGCTTCCAGATCACGCTGCAACAGGTTTAGTTGGTAAATTTAGACCTTCGATTCCTCTTAGTCAGTTTAGTTTCTGTACCTGTTCAGCAAAACTAAAATGGGATAGAGAAAGTCGTCGGAGTAGTTTATCTATTCTTGACTTTCAGGAGGAGCTTCTAAGTGAAGGCCTATGGGATTTTGATCGAATGAGCCGACCATACATTCGACAGAGAATTCTGGAGGTTTCTGTGTTTAAAATGATGTCTATGTTTCCGAATTCTTTTGAATGAAATTTTCAATCATGAAATTTCTTCTTTTTTTCAGGAGACATTTGGATCCTGTTGGACAGTCATTGCAGCCAACTTTCTAAATGAGTATCAGGAGCAGTGTTATGAGGTAATGCAACAAGCCAAATTCTTCAGCTAGAACATATCAGCTACTTAAGATCGCTGTAACTCTCACTATAAGCATCTCTATTTTGTATTCTCAGGTATATGTGATTTTAATGCAATTCCATTTCTAAAATATTACTAACTTTGATCTCTTGTGCTTTATATTTGCTTCACTTGTATAGTTTAAGGATGATTGCAACACAGAGAAAAAGATTATTGCAAAGATTAAAGCAAGTTCTGAAAAGTCACTGTGGCTAGAGAAAGAAGACAATATCCGCCGTGGTCTTTTCGATTTACTGCAGGTAATCTGGGTCTTCTGTTGTGATTTTCTTGCTTTGCTGTCGACACACTTTATTCTCCATATTACGACTTTTCTCCTATATATCCAGCTCCTTTTCAATTGGGAATGCTGTTTGTTCTGCAGAATATTGTCCTTATCAGAGATCCAGAGGACCCAACAAAATTTTATCCCCGTTTCAATCTGGAAGATACGTCAAATTTTCGGGACCTAGATGAACACAGGTAATGTTAAGTCATCAACTATAGTTTTTCCATTCTCGGTGTTCAAGTTATGGGTAATTGATCCACTTGTGATTTAGTCTGTAAAAATACTTTAGTCTAGTAGTCTACTAATTGTTGATAAAATAAAATATACAGTGCAAGAGCATAAGTGAATTTTGCTATTTTACTGTGTTATCTACAATTATTTAGGTACCCAGTTCCCCAGAAAATGAAATTAGCACATTAGTATATTTAAAGTAGTCAGCTTGTTCTCAACAAAACAAAATTAGCTCACACCACCTTAGGCCTTGCTATTTGCTCTTGATTTATGCAATGTGTTAGCAACCAATCTGTGTTTGTGGACTATTCATCCTTTAATCGAACAATGTTTTGCAGCAAAAATGTCCTTCGAAGATTGTACTATGACTATTATTTTTCTCGCCAAGAAAATCTTTGGCGTCACAATGCACTGAAGACTCTGCCTGCCCTGTTGAATTCATCGGATATGTTGGCATGTGGAGAAGACCTTGGTCTTATCCCTGCTTGTGTTCACCCTGTATGATCCATTTTCTGGACATGCTAAGTTGTTGATTAATTTACTGATTTTTACTGAATGTTAATAAAATATCAATAAAAACTTCTGTATAGGTTATGCAAGAACTTGGGTTGATTGGATTGCGTATCCAAAGAATCCCCAGTGAACCAAACTTGGAATTTGGTATTCCTTCTCAGTACAGCTATATGACGGTGTGTTTCTGTCCTTTACAGTATTACACTCATATACAACTGGAAATATAATGAAAAGTATATTCTAACTGAAAATGATGTAGAGATTCAGAGAGGCTATGTTGATTTGATGATCAATTTTTTGCCGGGATGCTTCAGGTTTGTGCTCCCTCATGTCATGATTGCTCTACATTACGTGCTTGGTGGGAAGAAGATGAAGGAAGAAGAAGTCGTTTCTACAAGAGTGTAGTCGGCAGCGATAATGAGCCACCATCTCGCTGTACCCCAGAAGTAGTGCACTTCATTGTTCAGCAGCATTTTCATGCTCCATCAATGTGGGCAATCTTTCCACTTCAGGTACAGAACTTGAACTGACATCACAGATCAATCTCTCAACTGAAATAAACTGACGAGTATACTATGGGTTTGGCATTTATCAGGACCTTCTCGCACTGAAAGACAAGTACACCACAAGACCAGCACCAGAGGAAACAATCAATGACCCCACTAACCCAAAGCACTACTGGAGATTCCGTAAGTCAATCATTTTTCTACTCTTCATCAAATAATGCATTTCAAATTTGCAATTAAAAAAGGGTTATTCTTGAAATGACGTCTTCTTTTGTTTAAAAACCTCCCATCAATTTATTTGCATGATGATGATACACGATAGGCATGTTTGTAATTGTTACGGTTTGCGTTTGGTGGCCGCGATGTTATATGAGTTGTATGTATCTGCTGCTTGAAATATAAGCAGTTCAGCATATGTGTTTATGCTAATATCTACTTAACCATTTGATCTAGACTCAGAAGAGAGGCAGCGCAGCACGTGAATTTAATATCTGAAGGCATGATACAACGCTAGCCTATCAACTTCAAATGATTGAATAAACAATACCTCAGATAGCAAACTTTTAGGATACCACCATTTTCATATAGGCCATTGGCATAGCTTTCTAAGCTGAAGACATCTTTCACGTTCTGCATGCGAATCGCACTCCCGTTGTAAACTTAATCTGGAAAAGGCATTTTTTCCCTTCGATCTAACTTATCCCCACCATTTTCAGGTGTCCACGTGACGTTGGAGTCTCTGTTGGATGACAAGGACATCCAAGCAACCATCAAAGACCTCGTCACAAGTAGCGGGAGGTCCTTCCCTGGAAAGGTGGGAGGTGCTAACGAAAGTGGAGAGAAGCTATCTAAGGTGCAGTTGAACGGTAAAGCTTAGGAAAGGATGCAAGAACAGATGAATGCTACCAGGATTACAAAGGCCTCATATTGAATATGAGTGCTGTACCTAGCATTTTGTACCTGCTTGCTGGTGTCCCTCACATCTAGTGATAAAAAATCTTAGGTCGTCGTCACTGGAAGCAATCCTCAATTAGGAAGATGGCGAGCTCAAGATGGTCTCAAGCTGAGCTATGTTGGAGATTCCTTGTGGAAAGCGAACTGTGTTTTGAGGAAGTCCGAGTTCCCTGTAAAATATCCTTTGGCAATTGATTGTCCCCTTATTTTTTTATTGGATATGCCATGTTGTACTAGTATTGTTTTGCTTGTATTTCTCAATGCATCATATTTTTAGCGTTTGGCTAGTATCTTGTCCATAACAATTTTTTTTATAATGATTGTCCTTAACATCTTTTCCACATACAAATATTGTCAAATCAGTCAAGCAGGAAACCCTTCGTTGGAGATAGGTCCAAACAGGGAGGTTGATATTGATTTATCATCACCCAAGCAGTCCAGATATGTTGTGTTATCTGATGGTGCCCTCAGGGTAATGTATCCAATCAGGTTATCTGCAAAAGATGCATAACTTTAATGCTTGAGAGCTGCTAGTAATTTCTTGACCATTTTATCTACAAGTCATTGGCCATGCTATGATGCATCATAGGCAATTAATAGCACTCAGTATACGTGAATGTGCTTGACAGAATCATGGGACTCCATACTTCATTTAGAAATCTGAGAATCAGTATGCACTATACACAACCTACAATGTGTACTGATATTTCAATTGCATTTACCAGGATACGCCATGGAGGGGTGCTGGTGTTGCAGTACCTGTGTTTTCAATCAGATCAGATGAGGACCTTGGTGTTGGAGAATTTCTTGATCTTAAACTTCTTGTTGACTGGGCAGTCAACTCAGGCTTCCATCTCGTTCAGCTCCTTCCAATCAACGATACTTCAGTTCATGGGATGTGGTGGGATTCATATCCATACAGGTGCGGCTAATATTCATTACCATATATTCATGTTCATATTGGTGGTTTTTCTTGCAGTACATAAGGACAGTATCAAAACAGTGACAATTCATGTGTTCATTTACAGCTCGCTCTCTGTGTTTGCGTTGCACCCCTTGTATCTGAGAGTACAAGCACTTTCAGATGCAATTCCAGCGGATGTTAAGGTATGACTTTGTTGTGCTTCCATATTTATCCATTCGTATGTATTGTCAGTGTTGTGTTTACATTTCACTAAATGTTTGAATGAGTTGTCCCTCACCATCATTTAGTACTCGATTTGAATTTATTACAGGAAGAAATTCAGCAAGCAAAGAAGCATTTGAATAAAAAGGTTAGTGTATTTGCATATTGATTTTGATTCTTGAAGCCGTTTTAAGTAAATATCTAATATTTAGATATTTGCTAACGAAAGTGGAGAGAAGCTATCTAAGGTGCAGTTGAACGGTAAAGCTTAGGAAAGGATGCAAGAACAGATGAATGCTACCAGGATTACAAGTAAATAGGATAAGGCGACACGTCTGTTGGGCTTACGTTGTTTCAGCTAGAAATTTCTTACTGCCGTGAAGTTCTTTAAACACTGGAAATAAGAAGTGTCACCTATCTCAGTTCAAAAAAAGAAGTGTCACCTATCAAGTCAGCAAGTGAAATAATCCATCTCTTGTTTGTTTTCATTCATATTCCTTTCATGACCCAGATATTTCTTATTGGTGCATTTCTGCTTCAGTCTGATTCAAGCGATTGAAATGCCCTCTTTTGCGGATTGTGTTGTCCTAATCAACTAATATCTGTGGGTCTGTAGGGTATTGGAGGCAGATAAATGCTGGTTCCTTTATTTTAATTTTTTTTCTGTGAGAATAGATTCTGTTCCAGATTTGTGTTATATACTAGAACTCTAGGGGGGACAGCCCATTTCTTTCGGTATGGAGCATAAGAATATACCATTGCAGTAGATGGTTCTCCTCCGGCTGCTTTTCATCATGCATGACCTCTGCTTTTGGAGCTTGTTTATACCAAATGCTAATTCACAAAAAAAAGGGAAAAGTCCATTTTACACCTTCAACTATAACAACAGTCAGATTTTCAATCTTGACCTACAAAACCGGATAACAAAGGCGATCCAACTATCAAAATCGTGCAAATTTAGCCCTTAGGGTGGCTTCAAAGGTGGTTTTGTATTTTGTAAAAAAATTAAAAAATCCAATTATTTATAAAAAATCAAAACTAATTCATCTTAAATCAAAAAAATATGAAACCAGTATCAAAAAAATTCTAAAAATGTAACCTATCTATTATTTCTCTATTTAAATCTTAATTATTCAAAAATAATAGGCATAACTATAAGCAACCAAATACTATGGACACAAAAAATGGATCCGATTAACTGACAAATATAGTGACAATAGATAGGTTACATTTTTAGAAAACTTTTGATAGCAGTTTTGTATTTTTTTGACTTAAAATGAATTACTTATGAATTTTTTAGTTTAAATTTGAATATTTTTAATTTTTATAAAATACAAAACCACATTTGAAACCACCCTAAGGGCTAAATTTGCACGGTTTTGATAGTTGGATGGCCTTTGTTATCCGGTTTTGTAGTTTAAGGTTGAAAATCGGACTGTTGTCATAGTTGAAGGATGTAAAATGGACTTTTTCCAAAAAAAAACATTAGTAGTTGTTTGCTATTGATGTGGTCCGAGAAGTGTTGGTTACACAAAATGCCAATTCATAAACACATAATTAGCAGCTTCCCCTCTACTTGATCCTGTGGTCCTGGTTATGAAGGTTTTTCTTCCTTGATTTCAGAATTGATTAAGCACTGTCATCTGAAAGGAAAGGTTGGGCACTCGTTTGTCTCTGCAATTAGCATGACCCTTTGTGGTCTGTACAAGCACTGTAAACTGTAAAGGGTTGGGAAACTGAAGAAACAGACATGACCATCTCCCTAGCTCAGACCTCTTTACATCTGGGTCTAAAGAATTTTTTCTTCTTTTGCGATAGAAGTCTAAAGAGTTTTTCTTCTTTGTGGCGACGGGATGTCTAAAAGTTTTTTTAAACAAAAGTCTAAAGAGATGTTTGAACTTGGATTGAAATTGAAGTGGCTGAAATGGACGGGCCGTTCGCAACCAGTTCTTGCAAGATCCGTGAAGTTTCATGGTGGTACAATCTTGCACATGTGTGCATCATCTGAAAATGATTGAAATTTGAACAGATGCAACTGAAAAAAATTAATAAACCACACACACATCTCGCGGACAGTACAAGCCATCGCTCTGCCTCCTTTACGTCGCTTTACAACACCAAACTCTTTCTCTAACCAGTGGTTACAATTTCCATCCCAATTTTCTTTTTTTTAATTTCATCTTTTAGAGTAGTCCCAGAAGTTATTTGACAGTTACCGACTGTCAGTTGTTCAAAAAAAAAAGTTACCGACTGTCGGCTGCAGTAACCGGAAACCTTGCACCACAAAGAAGAATACTTGGTACTCTTACTGCTGTAACTGAAAGTAAAGATTATTCAGTCAACACAAGAGCTCAGCTCAAAAAGACATGGCTTGTTGCCTTGTTTGCTCTTTCAAGTCCTGTTTTTCCCCTTTTTTTTCGTGCTGAAATTCGGTGGCAACACCACCACTGATGTTGGAGTTCGACGAGGAAAGCGAGTTCCTCGTGTTGATGTTGGCATCCACTGCTTTCTCAAAGGTGGCTAACTTTTCCCTCCCATTTACCCATTCATCCAGCACATCGTCATGTTCGAGAATGAATGTTTGCAATAGTTCTCTCCGGGTCTAGGTTGAAGGTTGAATTAACACCTTCACCAACTACTAGTTCGATTTCTTCACAAGATTATATGCTTTTTTGGTCAACATACACCAACCCAAAATTTGCTGAAATATTTGTCAACAAATGGCTGTACAAAGAAAACCATGGAAAAAAACATATACTTGTCTGCACGGCGATTTTGGCTTTGCCGTCGTCGTGCTGTGATCGTGATGAACAGCGATGTGCCCATCGATGAATGTTAAGTGAGTTAGTTCATGGATACCCGGAGGCGAGGCAGTCCTCCCAGAACTTGCGGCCCTCCTCCGCCTGCCGCTCCGCCGCTAGCTTCGGGTCCTCCGCGGCCTCCTCCTGCGCCCGCGCCGCCGCTGGCAGTGGGAACGTGCCGCCGCGGCCACCGCCGGCCCCGCCCACCGCCATCTGCTCCCACCAGACGCCGCTCCCCGCCTTGTTGCTTTCGCCATAGCCGGCGGCGGCGGCGGCTTCATCATGGAGGTGCTGCTGGTAACTGTTGCACTCGTCTCCCTCGACGCAGCTGCTGCACCCGTCTTCGTCGTCGTCGTCGTCGTCACGCGCTGCCGCCGCCGGAAGAGGAGGAGTCATCATCAGTCGCCGCCGAGCGTCGCGGGTGCGGGCGCGGGCGCGGGCACGGACACGACTCCGCGACGCTCTCGGTGTCGCTGTCGCCTTCCATGTCGACGCGGGGCCGCGGGAGCAGCGCGAACGGCGGCGCCGGCGGGTGCACGGTGGCCATGGCGGGGAGGCGCGGGCGGCGGAGCGGTGGCCAAACGCA
>OAMR01000075.1:2056538-2095285 GCA_900205405.1 Echinochloa crus-galli
TTTCTCAAAGGTGGCTAACCTTTCCCTCACATTTACCCCTTCATCCAGCACATCGTCATGTTCGAGAATGAATGTTTGCAATAGTTCTCTCCGGGTCTACACCAGCTACTAGTTCGATTTCTTCACAAGATTGTGCTTTTTTGGTCAACATACACCAACCCAAGATTTGCTGAAATATTTGTCAACAAATGGCTGTACAAACAAAACCATGGAAAAAGGCATATACTTTGTCTGGCACGGCGATTTTGGCTTTGCCGTCGTCGTGCTGTGATCGTGATGAACAGCGATGTGCCCATCGATGAATGTTAAGTAAGTGAGTTCATGGATACCCGGAGGCGAGGCAGTCCTCCCAGAACTTGCGGCCCTCCTCCGCCTGCCGCTCCGCCGCTAGCTTCGGGTCCTCCGCGGCCTCCTCCTGCGCCCGCGCCGCCGCTGGCAGTGGGAACGTGCCGCCGCGGCCACCGCCGGCCCCGCCCACCGCCATCTGCTCCCACCAGACGGTTGTCCCCACCTTGTTGCTTTCGCCATAGCCGCCGCCGGCGGCGGCGGCTTCATCATGGAGGTGCTGCTGGTAACTGTTGCACTCGTCTCCCTCGACGCAGCTGCTGCACCCGTCTTCGTCGTCGTCGTCGTCGTCACGCGCTGCCGCCGCCGGAAGAGGAGGAGTCATCATCAGTCGCCGCCGAGCGTCGCGGGTGCGGGCGCGGGCGCGGGCACGGACACGACTCCGCGACGCTCTCGGTGTCGCTGTCGCCTTCCATGTCGACGCGGGGCCGCGGGAGCAGCGCGAACGGCGGCGGCGGCGGCGGCGGGTGCACGGTGGCCATGGCGGATTGGCGGCAGGCGAGGGAGGGCAACTGGCGAGAGCGACACGGGCAGACACCACAGTTATTTATAGGTGACCACGCGCCAAATTTGCCAAGCGGTCTAGTCCAACTGTCCTGCTGCTGCAGAAGAAAAAAATATATTCCTACTGGAGTACTGTATTTTGCAAGAACTTTGCCAAAAAAAAAGACATAAACGAATATCTTATGATTTTCCAGTGTTGTGTGAATTTTATCAAACCGATCGAGCAAGCTGCTGATAAATTAAACGGTTCTATTAGTAGTATGATTAACTGTGACTCAACTGCTCACTATTCGCCTAATTAAACAATTAAACCACCAATATTTCAGGTACTCCAAAGTTAGGTCTGCCCAGCAGACAAATCAGGAGAAGTTTTCAGAAAAAACATGACAGCCAGAATAATCAGTCACCTAACCTAACCTGGCGAGGCGATTTTCAAGTGCAGAGCTTATACGATCGCTGAAAAATGCAGGTCATGTTGATAATGATCCAACCTGTTCTAGAAACGTTAGTTTGACTAGCTCGAGTGTAGGTCACACGGCGGCATGTTTCGGTGGAAGTGCCATGAGTATTACACTTGAAAGCGCCCAAAAAAAGAGGAAAAATCGTGTGGAAGGCTTCAAGTTTGTATTCTATTCCCACAATTGCTTTGAACAAAAACCACACGATTATTCGATTAAACGAATGCTAGGTGAACATTTCATTTCAACAATAATGCTTTTGAACAACAACTGAAACTTTTGCAATTGGGTTTATAAACTTTCAGTTTTTTGAAAACTAGGACATGGTACCGTAAGAAGTATGCCCTTTTATTTTTGTTTGGTACTGGATTTATTTAAACCTGACAAAATTCGATTTGTATCGTGCCATACTTCCACTCCCTGATTAAATACTATATTTGATCTAAAATACATGAATTTTTCCAATGGAAGGTTTGAAGCAGAAGCAAGCTAATCTAGCCAGTTGAAAGTTGAAACATCATGGGACTGAAACTCCCAGTAAAAGAAGGCCAATTTTATTCACACATGATTTGGTGAGATCTGAGATCTGCATGCGTCGGTGCGCCACTCCCTCGGCCTGTGATGGCTAACGGGTTGTTTGACACGCTGATGCTGAGCCTGATTTTGCGTTGCTCACCTTGTCGGCCACCACTTTTTTTTCATTTCTTTGCCATCGTTTTCCAGAGAGGGCCTGACCCTGACGTGTGATGTACGTAGTACGTGGAGTGGAGGTTAATCATACATTGTGGGATCGTGGATACTGATGGTTGAAAAATCTTGCATTGTCGCGCTTTGTAAATCATATCCCTTCTTGTTCTTCCGTGCTCTCGATCGCAACAATATAATGTGCGGTCTAACATTTGTTTATGTCATTAATTATGTGCATGGTGCATCTCTGCACGTCAAAGACGCTTTAGCTACTACTAGCTCTTGCCTTTTCCAAAGTGGAGTTCACGCGTAGAAAATTACTACTGCAGGTGAACCAACAAATTGGCAAACTAACGTCAAGGACCACGCATTGTCAAAGTCATTGACTCCTCCTGGTCTGCCCTGGGCGTAAAGTACTCCGGAGTATATGTAGCAATAGCATTCTATTATGTTTAACTGATAAAGTACGTACACGGTACACCTATGTCAACACATCATGCGTACGATAGGGAGCCTCACAAGTGATTTTGAAGAATTTGCTTTAATTTCTGCGGCAGCTGGAAAACAAAGGAAAAAATAAAGTGAATGGCTTACAAAAGAGAGTGAAAAGAAATCGAAAATATGGCGAATGGAAAACATCAAATCCTGGAGGTGCTTTTGCTAGCTTCATATGCAAATGTTGTAATCCATCCTAGCTAGACCATCTTTCTTTATTTGGATGCTTCTTTAATTTGGTCCACAAGGTTTATCCTCACAAATATATTTTTTATGAAATCATACCATTTGCTTCTTTATTTGATGACTTACCAAAAATAATAATTTAAAAGAACTCAATAATTTTTCACATCAAAAAGCTCAACCTCACCTAAAAGCGAGATTCGTACTTTGTATTAAAATATCTCTCTCTAGAGCCTAGACTTTCACGTACGCGCGTGCGTGAGTTGCTTGCAAACCTGTAAATCCAAATAATCACACTTTTTGGCAGACGATGGCTGTGTGGATTGTGCCATTGTGGTGCTTCCTTTTCCCTTCCATCCGTCCAACCCTTTTTCTGATTGATTCGTAACAAGGATCTTCCCCGTCTGTTTCCACATCATAATCATGCCAAGGTGATCGATCTTCCCAGCAACATATTCTTAATTATGGTGTGCCCTCTCCCTATATCGCCTCTTTGCGCCGTAGCTATTTGAGCACCTTGCTAGTAGGGTACCTAAACTGTCTGCCATTCACAGGGCAGCCTGAGCTGATGCTGCTGACGAAACCTGCAACCTAGAAGGCACAGGGGCACGGCCACAGCAAAATTTGGTTGCAGAGCCGAGACAAAATACAAAGACGCAGGAACGAATGAACGGAGCAGCTAACGCTAGTTACCTTCCTTACATTAGTTTTAAATACCATAATTAACATCACCATCAACAGGGCATTTGGTCTAGTGGTATGATTCTCGCTTTGGGTGCGAGAGGTCCCGAGTTCGATTCTCGGAATGCCCCCCTTTTGTAAAAAATCTATTTTTCTCATCTTTTCGCCAACCGGAAATTCAACGACCGAGTTCGAGACGTCGCCGCGGCCATGAACCTCGCCGTCGCGCGCCACGGCAGGCTCTGCTCGACACGTCCTCAACAACGCCGGGGGTCGTGGCCGGGCTCCCTGGCGCGGCCGGCGCTCGGCGCGCTGGACCTCGCCGACTTCGACCGCGTCATGGCCGTCCAACACGTACGCACAGCGTGGTTGCCGGGGTCAAGCCACAGCACGCGGCGCGGGTCACGGACTCGCGGTGCCCCGCCGCGGCGGCCGCATCCATCTGCACGGCCGTGTGGTTGTCGGCATCGTGCGCGCCGTGCCCCGGGGAGCTGGCGCGCTCCGGCGTGCTCGCCCAACTAACATCGCGGCGCCGGCCGCTAGTCATGCGCATCCTGGAGGAGAGAGGAGCGCCGAGGAGAGGGACATCAACGAGATGGTGCCGTGGTGGTGCTGGAGCCGGAGGACATTATTGCGAGGTCTCCGACGAGTCCAAGTACGTTAATGGGCATAACCTCATCGTTGACGGCAGTTACACGGCGGCCTGCGGGGAAGGCGCGCCCGGCCTGATCACATGCGCGGTCGGCACCTGCACAGTAGGGAATGGAGGCATGATGCATATGGCTTGGATCGCGTGTTCTGTTTGGGAAAATTCTGAACAAGCTCTCTGTCTACGTTTTGCTGTTCTCGGTTCTTCAGCATTTGAAAACTCCACGTTCGCCGAAGGATTTATCTTCTATTATTAGTACCAGGTCAATTTATGCTCAGTATTAAACGTCGTCGACGAATGCAGAGTTTTTCAGTAGTGTGTGCCAAGTTGTTCCCCAGGCATCTGGCCGTCTCCGTTGCTTTTGTGTAGTACACACATGCATGGATATCATCTGTTTGCAGTTATAAAAAAAATGCAAAGAGTGCACAGTTCAGCCAATCTCCTCATCAAATGTGTCCTGCGCGGGGCTCAGCCGCTCAGCTGGGCAACAGCCCAAAGCTCCTATGCTGTGACTGGGAGGTGTCAGCCAATACTCGGAGGCGTGCCCTTGTGTTGCGCTGTTTCTTTGGTTCTATTTCTATGTGCACATATGACGTTCCGGCCGATTGAGCATAATGAAAATATGGAATGCTGATATTAGTTAACATCGTCTTGTTCGATTCAGATTATCATCCTGCTTTTAGCTGAAGCAGATATGTGAGTTTTCACTGATAGCAGGAACACAAACTTTTCTGCTGCAGAACCAGGAAGCCATGGATCATCTCAAAGTCTCAGATAGTGCAATGGTTGAGTGTGATAAACACACGATCTTGGTTCTCCAAAACATCAACATATCACGAACTTTTCTGCTACAGAACCAGGAAGCCATGGATCATCTCAAAGTCTCAGATAGTACAATGGTTGAGTGTGATAAACACACGATCTTGGTTCTCCAAAACATCAACATAACATATTTACATGTACGTACAAAGACAATAACAGTTGGCACAGGTACTTAATACAGGGTGTTTTAAGTAACAAGCTAGGTGTAATTTTTCCACCGAAGTCCGATAACGACCATACACACTCAACAGGCAGTATCAGTCAGACATAATTAACCATATACACGCAACAAACAGCAGAGTCTGACCGTCATGCAGACTAGGAATATAGGGTAACCATACAAACACGACAGACGGTAGAGTATGATAGACACTTATATCAGTGGACTAGGATTACCGTACACCATTGCCTAGCTCTAGAGCAGCAGCATGAAACAGAACCCGAGAAGCCCCACATCTTCGATACGAATTTAGTCCTGCAAGACAGGAACATGATGCAGTTAGAATGACCACTGCATAGATGCAGTATGTACCATTTACTTTCCATACGGTTTCAGTGGCAAGGCATAAAACTGCCCAGGTGCTTGAAAGTTGGCTCTAATGTAAAAGTGAATATAACACATATAACACTTTTTTACCAGACATGTGTAGCCATTCTATGGCAGTAAGCATTAATGTAGCAGACATTTATATTTACATCATGGATTTGTAATCATGAAGGAAAGCAAAAGATAAAACTGTCTACTTCAACAAATTTTTCTATTTATTTGTTTCTGCAAACAACCCTAGTAGCTTTGCTTAGTAGTATCCACAGTTCAATTCACTAGTTATTTTAGCTCTAAAAATAGAAATGTGAAGTGTTGCATTCTTGACACGCACTGCCTCTAAAGCCCTTTGTTCACCTTACATTCCAAATTCTATTCTGACCTTACCACCAAAAATCAATAACGCACACATGGTTTTATTTTTTTTGGACAGAAAGGTTTCCTAAAGAACTACTAAGAGGCAAGTACATACACATCAAAACTACTATACTTGCATCAACTTGACTCAACTATATCCTATCTTCTTTAGTGGATCAAGTTATTATTTCTCAGAAGAGTGGTATTATTAGCATACTCTGTACCCCTTTCCCATAGCTAAGTAATACAGTTGATCTGGGACAATTTTTAACACAAAGATGAAGCTACTCTCACGATCACAGAACGAAACGGTAAGATGGTGATATTCTAACCGCACAAAACCAGCTTTCGAAAATGACCACACACACCATACTAAAATAGTTCAGAGCAATTGCCAAGAATCTTAATTCCGAACATTTCATTAATGTAGACTATTTCAATTTTCAAGTTAAATGCATGAGATATTTTTTATGTATTAGAGGAGGGCAAAAAAAACTACTATAATGCTTCCTCCTCAAGTAGCTTGAACAACTGATAAAATAATCCAAGCATAATATGGTTTCATAGTTTCAAACTAATATCCATCCTCCAATAACTTGGACATGAAAACATTCCACTAAGTTAACAGTGATGTTTACGACTTCATGAGCATGAGCTCACTATAGTGGTAGATATAGTACTCAAAATATGGATGTTCGTTTCATTCACTTGACCAATGATCCTTAAAGGAAAGATATGTTAATGGAACAATCGGGCAATAAATTACAAATAAATGTGATAACACAAACTGAAAATCACACAAAAAAACAGCACTACAGAACTGGATAGACAAGATTACCAATTATTACAAATTAAAGATGGTCAATAATTTTAAATCAAGCATCAGAGAAGCTGCAGAATAACTATTGAAGGAAGGAGTTTACCACTTTAGATACTTTGCGGAGACAGCAACGGAGGAAAGTTGGTATATATGTAGGCACGTAGAATGTGGTGCTTCAACTGACACACCCTCTCAAGCTGCAAGGTCCTGACGTCCATTGAAAAGCATTCCAAGTCTTCCACCTCCGCCGATGAGCATACATGCACCCCTGCTGAGCTTAGGTGTTCAGGAAACCGTAGCAGGAGTATGTACCTCTCCATCGCACCCCTGATGTAATGCCGGAACCCAGGATCCAATGGGATTGTCTTCTCCATCTGCCAATGGCTGGAACCATTAGCATCACCATGCCTGACAGTATAATGGAGACTAACTGGGCCGTCTGCGACATGGTCACGGAGAGCAAACATCCCGACCCTGCCTTCCCCTGCCTCCACAATGGCGATCTGTCGCCTATGGCAGCCCGGTGGGAGGTCAGCAATGGAGAACTCCATCCTCCCCGTGTCGAGCACGAGCAGCTTGTCCCGCCAATCCATCACCCAATAGAAGCAGCCGCGGGCGTATTGGCGCCCGGAGAACGCCGGGGTCCTCGACGACACGCCCACGCCGGACATCAGGTCGCGCCAGGGCAGGGACGCGACGGCTCGCCATTCCCCGGTGCTGGAGGAGAAGGCGAAGGCCACCAGCTTGGCTTTGCACTGCGCCATCCAGATCACCCCGAACGACGCCTCGTCCTCGCCGTCGCCGTGGCCGCGGGGGGCGAGGAAGGGCTCGCACCACCGGTCGAACTCCACGCGGAGCGGCTGGTCCACCGCGGCGGCCAGGTCGTCGGGGATCGCGGGGAGCAGGAAGCACCGCCGGTGCAAGGGGTCGCACACCGCTACCTCCGTGAAGACCGAGGGGTCCTCTCCGCCGCCGTCCTCGGCGGCGCGGTCGAGGAGGACGCGGCCGTGGCGGACGTCGCGAAGGACCCAGCCGCGGCCCGTGTCGGAGGAGGAGGAGGAGGAGGAGGAGGGGAGGAAGGAGAAGGAGAAGTCCGCGGCGAGGGAGACGGCGCGCGCGGCGGGCGCGGAGGCGTGGGGCGGGAGCGCCGGGTGGAAGCCGTTGTGGTCGAGGAAGCCGAGGAGCGGCGCGGGGCGGAGCGCGCGGAACCGGCGGAGGAACGCGCGGTCCGTGACGAGGCGGCGGAAGGGGACGCAGGCGGCCGAGGTGCGGACGAGGTCGGCTGGCTCCGGGAGACGGAGGAAGATGTCCGACAGGAGGTCGTCGGTGAGCGCCGGCGTGGCCATGTCGTGCCGGCGGGAGAGAGGGAGCGGGTGGGGGGATCGGGGTCCCCGATCAAATTTATTTTTTGAAAGTAACCCGATCAAATTTAAGGGCTCCTTTGGATTAAAGGAATCTTGGAGGAAAAATAAAGGATTCTAAATCCTATAGGAAAAGATACTGTTCATCCCTTTGGAACGGAGGATTCATGCATAGGAAAAATGGGGGAAAATTTCCTACGTTACCTGTTTTCATAGGAAAAATGGAGGAAAGAAACATCCAGTGTGACCTCTTTGTTTTCATTCCTGTATTTTTCCTTCAACTCATCCAAACAACTCCAAGAATCCCGTGTTTTCAATTCCTCTATTTTACACATGTATTCCTATCATATTCCCGTGTTTTTCCTATTCCTGCATTTTAGAAATCCTGCATTCCAAAGGGGGCCTAGAGTGGCGCTCCATCGCTCTGAAAGGATCAATAGTGGCGCTCTGCGGTTGGTGGCAGTTAAAGTTGGCGAAGACCTCGGAGGAGTGGGTTTTTTTAATATTTTAATTATCACTCTACGAAAACCACTCATTTAAATGGAAACTTTAGTTTACCAAATATGTGTAACATGTAAATGGAAAACTTCCCATTTGAAGGAGTGGTTTCCATAATTAATTAAGTATTTTTAAGATTTTTTTGAGATTAAAATATTTTTTTAAGATAAATGAGTGAGTTTTTTTTTGTTTTGTTTTGAGGGAAACCGGGAAGGATCAACGGGCCATTTGGGGTGCGTTTAGTTGGAGGGATGGGATGAGAAAATTAGGGATGGGACGATTCCATCCATCTTTTTGAGGTGTTTGGTTCAATGGATGGCCTTGACACTGAAAGTATATTCCCCAAAGATCCTGGATGACTCCATCCCCAAAAATCGAGCGGATTGGCGTCAGCGTCAAGGGGGCGTTGTCCCTCTCGCTCGTCCCGTTACCTCCTGCGGAACTCTCCTCCTCTCTCACCGTCGCCAGAACAGCGCCACCCCCGCCTCCCTCGCCGGCGCCAGGGACGACGAGAACAGCCCCGCCGCCGCCTCGCTACGTGTGCTCGCTTGCCCCGCGGCCGCCTGCGCCCACCGCTCGCGGCCGTGGCCGCTGCCGCCTCCCGCCCCGCCGCGCGCGCCCCGACGCCTGCGCCACCGCCCGCCGCGAGTTCGCGGCCCCTGCTGCCCGCGCCGTCCCGCGTCGTGGCTGCCCACCGCACGCGCCCGCGGCCGCCTGCCGCCTGGCCGGCCCGCGCCCGTGGCCGCTGCGCCGCCGCGCTTGCTCGCAGCTAGGGCCGCCGTCCCGCCCCGCGGCGCCGTGGAGAAGAGGAGGGGGCACGCTGCGTTCGGAGAGAGGGAGGGGGAGGGATGGAGGACAGAGGGGGATAGAGAATGACACGTGGGTCCATGTAAGGAGGTAACCTCACTGTGGGACCAAGATCCCTAGGACCACTCATCCAAGGATTAAACTACTCGATAAGGAATGTTTGATCCGACTACTTCAAACTAGTCGGCTATGGTGCAAGACGGCGTAGAGATAAACTAGTCGTATGCTGGTAGGAGACTCCCCAAAGTATTCTGTTGTAGTACTCCAGGTTGTATACGACTAGGATGTTGTAACCGACTTGTAACTCTGCTCCCCAGACTATATAAGGCGGAGCAGGGACCCCTCCAAAAGAGACACAAAATACAATCAACCATACAAGACGTAGGGTATTACGCTATTCGCGGCCCGACCTGTCTAAATTGTGTTGTTCGTGCACCATCGTTCCTAGAACTCGGCGAGACCCTCGCAAATCTACTCCTCGGAGTATCTCCGGTTAGACGTGCTCGACATAATTCGTCGACAAATACTCTGATGGGTTCAAATCCTTCTGCTCGCACCTTTTTGCGCGATGGGATCAACCTTCAGAGCAACCGGCATCGAGGAAGGTACCACGTTCGTCGTCGGTGCATGGACTTTTATTTCTGATGGCAGATGTGGTTTCGAGTCACTCCTTGCAGATCGACCCGGGCCCTACTCGACGCCGACGCCTTCAGTGGAGCTGCTCCATGATCTCGTCGAGAATCAGATCTCGACGAGTTCTTCGGCTTCGACTTCAACCTCAACTTCTACTTCGACATCGACTCGAATTCCGATCGGGGTCTATGAAGTTGAGTCTGGGCACAACTCTTTTCCAATTATGGAAGGAGTCGGGAAACTCGAGCTGGCTGCGCCATCGAGCGACCCCCCAGTCCAACTCCCGTTCGGTCTCACCAACTCCACGGCGCTATATCAGCAGATGTACGTCGCCAATCAAGGCAACCAAGCAATAACAACGCCCAGCCAGATCGCAAGCCTTTGCAAGGACTCTGAGCCGGAAACAGTACCATCAGAGGATGATGCTGACGATGATACCAAAGTACTCATCGACGGTGGCAGTGGGCTCAATATTATCTTCGCCAAGACTTTTACTAAGATGGGACTTGATATCACAAAATATCTAAAGCCCATGGAATCTCCGTTCTATGGCATCGTTCCAGGCAAAGCTGCAATCTCCTTGGGACAGGTTACCTTACCAGTCACCTTCGGTACCGCGTCCAATTTCAGAACAGAGTACATCAAGTTTGAGGTGGCAGACTTTGAGACTTCGTACCATGCGATCCTTGGGCGTCCAGCCCTCGCCAAGTTCATGGCGATCCCGCACTACGTGTACCTCGTCCTAAAGATGCCAGCTCCCAAAGGAGTACTTTCCGTCAAAGGAGACCTCAAGATTTCACATGACTGTGACGCAGAAGCCGTTGGATTTGCCGCAGCCTCACAAGTACCCACCCAGATGATGGAGGTCCTCGCCCTCGCCAACAAGTCGAAGGAAGAAGGTTCTGAAGTCCCAGCCAAGAAGTCCACCAACATGAGTTTCAAGCCCTCCGAAGAAGTGCAGATCAAGACTGTTGATCTTCAGCAGTGCTTCAAGGAACACCAGAAAACCTTGCTGTCGCTACTGAGATCATCAAGGCCCTGCCAAATACACCAGCATTAGGGCAGGCGATCGTCATGCTGGAGGCAGTGCGCCAAGATCTTAATGGTGGACTAGCAGCTAGTGGGAGCCGGCCACAAGGCAGCAGGCATACTGTCCATTCTCCACATCCAAGTCAAGACGCTCCCGCAAATTCAAGACAGATCGTCCTCCGCGATCCAGCTGGTGGCAATAGGGTTGAGAACCCTCCCGCTACAGACCTTCGTGCCACAATCAATGCAACTCGAGATGCTCGCTCTCAAATTGATGCACGACGAGCTGAGCGGATTGCGGCAGAGATTCGCAGACGTACCGAGTTTGAGCAATAATATGGCCCGATCCAGGTCGATCAAGAGCAGCCTGAGGACAACCCACCTCGTGACGTTAATCGCACACGGGCTCAAGACCCACCCCGCGATACTAATCGCACACGGGCTCAAGAACCGCCTCGCGAAACTACCCGCACTCGACACCGCGATACACAGCCTCGCGGTAGGGACAACAACCCTGATAATGACCCTTCAGATGATGGTGATGATGGTGATCGTCCCCCCCCCCCGAGGCCGTGATCGCAATCATGGAGGCAACAGGGGACGCCGGGACCCTGAACCGAGTGGTTCTCCTAGCCACCACTCGGGCAATAGAGATGACGATCGCAGGGATGGCACAAGTCGAAGACGACGAACTCCATCTCCATCTGACAAATATGATGGATTCCCTGCTTTTTCAAGTCGCATCAAGAAAATCCAGCTACCCCAGAAGTTCAAGACTACTGGGATTGAGAAGTTCACTGGGAAACAAGATCCGGAGCAATGGTTGCGCGTCTACTCGACAGCAATCACGATGGCAGGTGGCAGCAATGACGTCAAAGTCATATATTTTCCAATCATGATGGATACAGCGCCACTAACATGGCTTGAAGGCCTCCGCCCCGGCTCCATTGACACCTGGGAACAACTCACACGCAAGTTTACCGCCAATTTTCAGGGAACCTAGGCCCGGCCCGGAACCCGCTTCGAGCTATCAGCTTGCAAGCAAGAAAAAGGCGAAACTTTGCGTAAATACATCAAGAGATTCTTTGAAAAGAGGGCCACAATCATAGACGTGTCAGACAGGGAGATCATCGACTGCTTTCATGATGGTCTGTGGGCACGTGAGCTTCATCGAGAGTTTGGAAGACGCCGTCCAGAAACCATTGCAGAACTCAGACGCATGGCAGCTGATTGGGCAGACCAAGACGATCGTGAACGCGAACGCTTTGACAGGCGCAAGGACAACAACAACTCCAATGGTGGCAACAACCAAGACAAGCGCAGTCCCGACCGCCGCAACAACAACAACAACAGGCGTGATTTCAACCGCAATAAGCGCAAGCCAGACAACACAGTCGCGGCAGTAGAGCGCTCCACGCGAAAGAAATCCACTCCAGACCTGGATAAAGTCATGAACATACCATGCCCATATCACCCGCACGGCAAACATACGATGGCTCAATGCATCCATATCAAGAAGGAGTTTGACAAGCGGGAGCTGCCTGAGAAAAGAACTCCAAAGAATAAAAAGAAAGATAGCGACGGTGATGGTACCGACAACGGCTTCCCTCAAGTTGACAACGTCGTTGCTGTGCTTTTCAGTGGAGATACCCTCACCCAATCCAAGCGAGCCAAGAAGCTATCCCTCAGAGAGATCATGGCAATCGAGCCAGCTACCCCCACATATCTCAAGTGGTCTGAGGTCCCCATCACCTTCTCCAGGGCGGACCAATGGACCAATTTTGCCAATCCAGGCAGATACCCACTAGTTTTGAATCCAGTCGTGGATCACGTCCTCAACTGACTCAACAGGAGACAATTTCTCCAGTACACCGACCCTGCTGTTACCTGACCCCAGCAGGCAAGTATACATGGCAGGAGCATCAGGACAAGGCGGACAGTATGACCGTGAGCTTGTGGCCGATATTTCAGATGAAGAGAATTCGCAACCAGGAGAAACCGAGCAAGCGAAGGCTACAAGGCGATCAAGGAACGCGAAGCGCAAGGAACGACGGATCAACGCAGCCTTGCGAGCCTCGGCTACTCGCAATCTCCATCAAGCTTTCCAGCTGGTAGGGGACCAGACAGTGCTTCAAGGAACACCAGAAAACCTTGATGTTCATAGTAGCGATAGCAAGGTTTTCTGGTGTTCGTTTCGGTCAGTTTCGTTACTGTGCAAAAAACCATGCTCGGGACCATTTAATGCACTGATTCGGGCCAGAACTGAAACGATGCTCTGATTCCGGCCAGAAACGAAACGAACGCACCCAATCCACTTTTTTGGACCCAATAGTAATGTTTAGGTTCGTTTTGGTCAGTTCGTTACTGTGCAAAAAACCATGCTCGGGACCATTTAATGCACTGATTCGGGCCAGAACTGAAACGATGCTCTGTTAAACGCACTGAATCCACTTTTTTTGGACCCAATAGTGATGTTTAGGTTCGTTTCGGTTAGTTTTGTTACTCTGCAAAAAACCATGCTCGGTAGCTGATGCGGACATGGAAACCATGCGTATGTCCATGCATGGTGCATGGATTGGAGAAGAAGGAGTCCAACAAGGTTTTCCAAGTCCAGAAGGAGGTCCGAGGTTGATCCGGTTCGAGTCCCCAAGGTGGAGGCCTAAAGCATCTCAAGTTCGAGTCCAGTTCGGAGTCCAGGAGCAGCACGCATTAAAAACGACGCCCCGGCCACATACGGAGTCCGTTTTGGTTGTTCTTTATATGGATGGAAGCTAATGTCAGCTTCCAATGGCACCGGTCTCATGCCCAAATTCATCCGGAGTCAACGGGAACAAATTCATCTGGAGTCAACGGGAATCGTCGAAACAAGTTGACGTCCAGAATCTGCCAAAGTGCTGCGTCGACAATTTTTGTTGGGCTTTAAGCCCTAGTTGGGGGCGCCCCACCCCTGGTCGCCCCCAACCCTAGGACGCCCCTCCTCTTATATACTCAGCAGCCGCCGCCTTAGAAACTTGAGTTTTGTTTTACATATTGCTTTAGCTACCCCCGAAGAACACGCGCAAATCAGCGCTGTCCTTGTGTGATTCAGAACTCCACCTTCGAGTGATATTAAGATTGCTCGCCTCTTTTTCTTGTTCGTTCTTCGATTGCGCACAGGAAACGATCTTCGTGATCAGGCTGATCTTGCAACCGCAAGTTCGGTAACCACAGGGAGTTGGTTCAGCGATTGCATTGGCGCTTCGGGTTTGCTCGTCGTAGTCGGATCGTGAGGGTCTACTTCCACCAAATCGAATTTATCTCCACTCACCGAAAGATCGGGCACTTCAGCTCTATCAAGTGGTATCAGAGCTCAGGTTGATCGGTGAGTTTTATCCCTTTAGTTTGAGCATTATTCCTCATCCTATCGTCCACCAGAAAAACTACAAAAAAATTTCAGGTTAGAACTTTGTCCCAGCACCATTTTGAGCCTTGCACTTTGTTTCAATAATCTGCATTGTTGAATTTGTGTGCTTATTCGTCAATTGTTGCTGGTTACATTGTGTTCTATCTCCATTTTTCTTCGAACCATAGTGCACCGCCACAATCTCCATCCCTTCCGCAGCACTTTTCCCCACCACGCACTGAACCTTTCCCCCTAGAATCGCGCCCCTGGTAGCGCAGATTCTTTTCCCCATGCGCAAGTTCCTCTCCGTGATCGCACCCCTGCCTTGTTTTCTGTTTTGGAAAGTAAAAAAAAAGAGCAGAAATAGAAAGCAAGGGCTGATCCTCCCTGATCGTCGTTTCCCCCCGGTGTGCGACCCCCCTGAAATCGCACCTTCCTGTTTTGCCGCCCCAGATTACCTGCCTAGTTTATCATTTGGCAAGTCAAAAAAAAAAGTAAAGCCTTCCCCTGATCGCCCTTGTGTTTTGGAAAGTAGAACAATAAAAAAAAGGAAAGCAAAGAGGGAAAGCACACCAACAAAAAATAGTTGACTTATCTTGGCTGCTCTCGGCTCAATCTTCCAGAAAAAGTGTGTGTGGTGACCTGCTCATTTGTATTTCTTTGTTCTTGCAATCAGTTTGTGAGTTTGTCCAAAAAAAAAAAGAAAAAAGAGAAAAAAAAAAGTACCTGGTCTTGGGTCGCAACAACACCAGTTGTGATCCCGGCTGGAACTTATCGCCTCCAGACTCCAGAAGGCGATGATTTACCTAATGTATGGAATATTGAGCATTTGAAGAAATTTTACCCGTAATTGGGTTTCAGGCGACAGCCGTGTACTTTCTTTGATTATTATGAGATCAATAAAGTTGCTTTTTCCAATTTCTTCAGACACTGTCGTGTTTTTATTATGTTTTTCACATATCTATGAGTATGCAAACTCTCATTCATCAAATAATGGGAAGGCCCGTTTATTGTCAAACAAGTCATTGGGGCTGGAACTTATCGCCTCCAGACTCCAGAAGGCGATTGATGCGGACATGGAAACCATGCGTATGTCCATGCATGGTGCATGGATTGGAGAAGAAGGAGTCCAACAAGGTTTTCCAAGTCCAGAAGGAGGTCCGAGGTTGATCCGGTTCGAGTCCCCAAGGTGGAGGCCTAAAGCATCTCAAGTTCGAGTCCAGTTCGGAGTCCAGGAGCAGCACGCATTAAAAACGACGCCCCGGCCACATACGGAGTCCGTTTTGGTTGTTCGGACACCCCGGCCACATACGGAGTCCGTTTTGATTGTTCTTTATATGGATGGAAAGCTAATTTCAAGGAGCTTCCAATGGAACCGGTCTCATGCCCAAATTCATCCGGAGTCAACGGGAATCGTCAAAGAAAGTTGACGTCCAGAATCTGCCAAAGTGTTGCGTCGACAATTTTGTTGGGCCTTAAGCCCAAGTTGGGGGCGCCCCACCCCTGGTCGCCCCCAACCCTAGGACGCCCCTCCTCTTATATACTCAGCAGCCGCCGCCTTAGAAACTTGAGTTTTGTTTTACATTTAGCTTTAGCTACCCCCGAACACGCGCAAACCAGCGCTGTCTCGTGTGATTCAGAACTCCACCTTCGAGTGATATTAAGATTGCCCGCCTCTATTTCTTGTTCGTTCTTCGATTGCGCACAAGAAACGATCTTCGTGATCAGGCTGATCTTGCAACCGCAAGTTCGGTAACCACAGGGAGTTGGTTCAGCAATGGAGAAATATATAAAAAAAATAGTTGAAAAAATATTATTATTATTATTATTATTATTATTATTATTATTATTATTATTATTATTATTATTATTATTATTATTATTATTATTATTATTATTATTATTATTATTATTATTATTATTATTATTATTATTATTATTATTATTATTATTATTATTATTATTATTATTATTATTATTATTATTATTATTATTATTATTATTATTATTATTATTATTATTATTATTATTATTATTATTATTATTATTATTATTATTATTATTATTATTATTATTATTATTATTATTATTATTATTATTATTATTATTATTATTATTATTATTATTATTATTATTATTATTATTATTATTATTATTATTATTATTATTATTATTATTATTATTATTATTATTATTATTATTATTATTATTATTATTATTATTATTATTATTATTATTATTATTATTATTATTATTATTATTATTATTATTATTATTATTATTATTATTATTATTATTATTATTATTATTATTATTATTATTATTATTATTATTATTATTATTATTATTATTATTATTATTATTATTATTATTATTATTATTATTATTATTATTATTATTATTATTATTATTATTATTATTATTATTATTATTATTATTATTATTATTATTATTATTATTATTATTATTATTATTATTATTATTATTATTATTATTATTATTATTATTATTATTATTATTATTATTATTATTATTATTATTATTATTATTATTATTATTATTATTATTATTATTATTATTATTATTATTATTATTATTATTATTATTATTATTATTATTATTATTATTATTATTATTATTATTATTATTATTATTATTATTATTATTATTATTATTATTATTATTATTATTATTATTATTATTATTATTATTATTATTATTATTATTATTATTATTATTATTATTATTATTATTATTATTATTATTATTATTATTATTATTATTATTATTATTATTATTATTATTATTATTATTATTATTATTATTATTATTATTATTATTATTATTATTATTATTATTATTATTATTATTATTATTATTATTATTATTATTATTATTATTATTATTATTATTATTATTATTATTATTATTATTATTATTATTATTATTATTATTATTATTATTATTATTATTATTATTATTATTATTATTATTATTATTATTATTATTATTATTATTATTATTATTATTATTATTATTATTATTATTATTATTATTATTATTATTATTATTATTATTATTATTATTATTATTATTATTATTATTATTATTATTATTATTATTATTATTATTATTATTATTATTATTATTATTATTATTATTATTATTATTATTATTATTATTATTATTATTATTATTATTATTATTATTATTATTATTATTATTATTATTATTATTATTATTATTATTATTATTATTATTATTATTATTATTATTATTATTATTATTATTATTATTATTATTATTATTATTATTATTATTATTATTATTATTATTATTATTATTATTATTATTATTATTATTATTATTATTATTATTATTATTATTATTATTATTATTATTATTATTATTATTATTATTATTATTATTATTATTATTATTATTATTATTATTATTATTATTATTATTATTATTATTATTATTATTATTATTATTATTATTATTATTATTATTATTATTATTATTATTATTATTATTATTATTATTATTATTATTATTATTATTATTATTATTATTATTATTATTATTATTATTATTATTATTATTATTATTATTATTATTATTATTATTATTATTATTATTATTATTATTATTATTATTATTATTATTATTATTATTATTATTATTATTATTATTATTATTATTATTATTATTATTATTATTATTATTATTATTATTATTATTATTATTATTATTATTATTATTATTATTATTATTATTATTATTATTATTATTATTATTATTATTATTATTATTATTATTATTATTATTATTATTATTATTATTATTATTATTATTATTATTATTATTATTATTATTATTATTATTATTATTATTATTATTATTATTATTATTATTATTATTATTATTATTATTATTATTATTATTATTATTATTATTATTATTATTATTATTATTATTATTATTATTATTATTATTATTATTATTATTATTATTATTATTATTATTATTATTATTATTATTATTATTATTATTATTATTATTATTATTATTATTATTATTATTATTATTATTATTATTATTATTATTATTATTATTATTATTATTATTATTATTATTATTATTATTATTATTATTATTATTATTATTATTATTATTATTATTATTATTATTATTATTATTATTATTATTATTATTATTATTATTATTATTATTATTATTATTATTATTATTATTATTATTATTATTATTATTATTATTATTATTATTATTATTATTATTATTATTATTATTATTATTATTATTATTATTATTATTATTATTATTATTATTATTATTATTATTATTATTATTATTATTATTATTATTATTATTATTATTATTATTATTATTATTATTATTATTATTATTATTATTATTATTATTATTATTATTATTATTATTATTATTATTATTATTATTATTATTATTATTATTATTATTATTATTATTATTATTATTATTATTATTATTATTATTATTATTATTATTATTATTATTATTATTATTATTATTATTATTATTATTATTATTATTATTATTATTATTATTATTATTATTATTATTATTATTATTATTATTATTATTATTATTATTATTATTATTATTATTATTATTATTATTATTATTATTATTATTATTATTATTATTATTATTATTATTATTATTATTATTATTATTATTATTATTATTATTATTATTATTATTATTATTATTATTATTATTATTATTATTATTATTATTATTATTATTATTATTATTATTATTATTATTATTATTATTATTATTATTATTATTATTATTATTATTATTATTATTATTATTATTATTATTATTATTATTATTATTATTATTATTATTATTATTATTATTATTATTATTATTATTATTATTATTATTATTATTATTATTATTATTATTATTATTATTATTATTATTATTATTATTATTATTATTATTATTATTATTATTATTATTATTATTATTATTATTATTATTATTATTATTATTATTATTATTATTATTATTATTATTATTATTATTATTATTATTATTATTATTATTATTATTATTATTATTATTATTATTATTATTATTATTATTATTATTATTATTATTATTATTATTATTATTATTATTATTATTATTATTATTATTATTATTATTATTATTATTATTATTATTATTATTATTATTATTATTATTATTATTATTATTATTATTATTATTATTATTATTATTATTATTATTATTATTATTATTATTATTATTATTATTATTATTATTATTATTATTATTATTATTATTATTATTATTATTATTATTATTATTATTATTATTATTATTATTATTATTATTATTATTATTATTATTATTATTATTATTATTATTATTATTATTATTATTATTATTATTATTATTATTATTATTATTATTATTATTATTATTATTATTATTATTATTATTATTATTATTATTATTATTATTATTATTATTATTATTATTATTATTATTATTATTATTATTATTATTATTATTATTATTATTATTATTATTATTATTATTATTATTATTATTATTATTATTATTATTATTATTATTATTATTATTATTATTATTATTATTATTATTATTATTATTATTATTATTATTATTATTATTATTATTATTATTATTATTATTATTATTATTATTATTATTATTATTATTATTATTATTATTATTATTATTATTATTATTATTATTATTATTATTATTATTATTATTATTATTATTATTATTATTATTATTATTATTATTATTATTATTATTATTATTATTATTATTATTATTATTATTATTATTATTATTATTATTATTATTATTATTATTATTATTATTATTATTATTATTATTATTATTATTATTATTATTATTATTATTATTATTATTATTATTATTATTATTATTATTATTATTATTATTATTATTATTATTATTATTATTATTATTATTATTATTATTATTATTATTATTATTATTATTATTATTATTATTATTATTATTATTATTATTATTATTATTATTATTATTATTATTATTATTATTATTATTATTATTATTATTATTATTATTATTATTATTATTATTATTATTATTATTATTATTATTATTATTATTATTATTATTATTATTATTATTATTATTATTATTATTATTATTATTATTATTATTATTATTATTATTATTATTATTATTATTATTATTATTATTATTATTATTATTATTATTATTATTATTATTATTATTATTATTATTATTATTATTATTATTATTATTATTATTATTATTATTATTATTATTATTATTATTATTATTATTATTATTATTATTATTATTATTATTATTATTATTATTATTATTATTATTATTATTATTATTATTATTATTATTATTATTATTATTATTATTATTATTATTATTATTATTATTATTATTATTATTATTATTATTATTATTATTATTATTATTATTATTATTATTATTATTATTATTATTATTATTATTATTATTATTATTATTATTATTATTATTATTATTATTATTATTATTATTATTATTATTATTATTATTATTATTATTATTATTATTATTATTATTATTATTATTATTATTATTATTATTATTATTATTATTATTATTATTATTATTATTATTATTATTATTATTATTATTATTATTATTATTATTATTATTATTATTATTATTATTATTATTATTATTATTATTATTATTATTATTATTATTATTATTATTATTATTATTATTATTATTATTATTATTATTATTATTATTATTATTATTATTATTATTATTATTATTATTATTATTATTATTATTATTATTATTATTATTATTATTATTATTATTATTATTATTATTATTATTATTATTATTATTATTATTATTATTATTATTATTATTATTATTATTATTATTATTATTATTATTATTATTATTATTATTATTATTATTATTATTATTATTATTATTATTATTATTATTATTATTATTATTATTATTATTATTATTATTATTATTATTATTATTATTATTATTATTATTATTATTATTATTATTATTATTATTATTATTATTATTATTATTATTATTATTATTATTATTATTATTATTATTATTATTATTATTATTATTATTATTATTATTATTATTATTATTATTATTATTATTATTATTATTATTATTATTATTATTATTATTATTATTATTATTATTATTATTATTATTATTATTATTATTATTATTATTATTATTATTATTATTATTATTATTATTATTATTATTATTATTATTATTATTATTATTATTATTATTATTATTATTATTATTATTATTATTATTATTATTATTATTATTATTATTATTATTATTATTATTATTATTATTATTATTATTATTATTATTATTATTATTATTATTATTATTATTATTATTATTATTATTATTATTATTATTATTATTATTATTATTATTATTATTATTATTATTATTATTATTATTATTATTATTATTATTATTATTATTATTATTATTATTATTATTATTATTATTATTATTATTATTATTATTATTATTATTATTATTATTATTATTATTATTATTATTATTATTATTATTATTATTATTATTATTATTATTATTATTATTATTATTATTATTATTATTATTATTATTATTATTATTATTATTATTATTATTATTATTATTATTATTATTATTATTATTATTATTATTATTATTATTATTATTATTATTGAGACGAAAATCCGCAGGATATCGCAATAATGCACGAGGGGCAGCACTACGGATGGTGCGCGGCGCACGGCTGGGATGCCGTCGCTTTCCGCCCGCACTTTCCTTGTGGCGGAACGACATCCCTTGCTTGGTGTATTATACTCACGTCTGCCGACCATCACCGTGGGAAAGCAAACATCACCATGAGTTTAAAAAAAAGGTGAGCGGCAGAACTGTGGGTGCTTGTTTGTTTTCAATCGTGGCTAAGCGTACTTGTGATTGTACATCCTGCAGCTCCAACAAATTCTATGAACTTGTAAGGGTGGGGAAATGGATATAGTTCCATCGAGAAGCAAGGAATAAATTTTTATGTCCTGAGGGGACACTACCATTTTCATCTAAGAAGCTTATTAGTTAGTTAGTGACAGGGCATTTTATTACGCAATATAACGGTTATCAAGTTACATGGGTTAGTACTATTCATTTTGTTTTTTTTTGGTCCATTGGAAAAATGTTTGTAGTGCCGTAGTGCCAAAACTACCAACACCAAAATTAATAAGTGTCACATAGCATAGTGATACATAGCATTATAACCAATTGCTCCAACCTCCAAACGATGTTAATTATAGCTCATCTTTTAGTTTTGTCCAAGTTAATTAAACTTATTTAGGTTTGATCAACTTTATAAAAAAAGAATATTGACATCTATAATACCATATTGGTTTGTTAAATCCGCCATCAAATATGATGCTAGTGTATTTATTCAACATCATAGCTGCTACTTTTTCTTTAAACTTAGTTAAAGTTAGATAAATCTAACTTAGAACAAGCAAAAGTTAGCTAGTAATATAAATTTGGACTGATGAGAAGGTAACACTAAAATAGCAAATTTATAGATATGCTCATGCTTGATATTTTTTCTCGAAACAATATTTTTTTTCTAAAATCATATGAACAACGTGATAAAAGACGCTACAAAGCCTGAAACATCTGTGTTTGCCTAAAATAGATACAATCTCCCACGAGAAAGAAAACGTGCATATACTATCACAGGCCTCCAATTTTGGCCTAACTAATTTCTGCTCTCACAATCTGCAACTGCAAAGCATGGGCCGGCTGGGCGCCGGCCGAATTTAGCGTCGCCACAGCACGGAACCAGCCTGCCCAAGCTGACGCAAACTTTCGTGTACACGTCTGGTGCCCCCGAAGCGGCGGCTGGTCCCCTTCCCCCTGGTCGGCCGCCCCGCCCGCCGCCTGCGTGTACCCGTGTAGGAGTACGCGGCAGTGGATAGGAACGCAGCCACCTACTCCCGCTGACACACGGGCCCCGCATACCCGCCGCCAGTCTGGCAGGCGGGCCGCCCCAACCACCACTAAACTACTCCAATCACGCGCGCGTTAATTGCCGGCGTCCCCACGGGTGATTGATTTTGCCCGTTTTAACCAGCACCCGCTGTCCTTCCCCTACCCATCTGTTTTCTACTCCGTAGCTATTTAACTGACCCGTGGGCCCAGGGGCAAACGCTTCCCTGGTTCCCGTTCTGGACCCACCCGTCGGCGGGTGCGGTCGAGATGGAACCCGTAGGCTGAAGCGCCCCTTCGAGATTTACCCATCCGAATGCGCGCTTCCCTCCCTCTCGTAATCGCAGGCGATTTATTAGACGTTAAAAAACCCGCCGCGATACGGAACCCCCAGCAACGCCGATACGAAACGGAAAGCGTCAGTTCAGAGGGAGAGAGAGAAAGCGAGGAGGAGGAAATGGCCGCGGCGGCGGAGGAGGTGTCGACGGCGGCGAGGAGCAGTAGTGGCAGTAGTCCGGCGGTGGGGGAGGGGGAGCGGCGGCGTGGGGAGAGCGAGAGCGAGAGCGAGGGGGAGGAGGCGGGGATGGCGGCGGTGCTGGACTTCGACATGCTCTGCGCGTCCGTGGCGCTGTCGGCGGAGCGGAGGAAGGGCGCCGCCGCGGCGGAGGCGGCCGGCGACTGCGGCGGCGGCGGCGGAGGAGGGGTGCAGAGGATGTGGGAGGGGGACGTCGTGCTGGATTGCTTGGAGGACCGGCGAATCGCGCTCGAGGCCGCCTGGTAGGTGGAGCTAACTCTTCCTTTCCCTGTTGTTTCCTACAGCTTGCGTCGGTTTTCGGGTGGGTGCGTGGTTGGTTGGACATCGTCGTAGTTGGCTGCCAGACCAGTGCTTTGCTTTGCTTTGCTTTGGGATTTGCCGTTTGGACTGGTTTTTGTGCGGATTTGGGAACGGAGAGGGTTGTTCTTCGTGCAAAGTTTTAGAAACGAAGAAGTATTGTTTAGAAGGCATACAGCATCCTGGCTTAGCAATTTGGGCGAGGTCATTAAATTGCTCAAATTTCAAGTTAGCCCTTCAGATTGGTGGCATCCGCCAGAATTTAGAGACGAATTGTAATCGCATTTCTGCTAGTTCCCCTTGCTACAGTTGTGGATGAAAAATCGTCATATTTTAAGATGAATTGTTGCCAGCAGAGAACATTCCCCAAAATGACGTCTTAGCCTCTGTTTTGGTGCTATTCTAGTGTCTGTGCACAAATATGCCACCTTTCTTCGTTATACTACATTTTCGTGGTCAACTATGATTAAACTTTGCTGCCACCTTTCTTCGTTACACTACGTTTTCGTGGTCAACTATGATTAAACTTTGCTGAAATTCGTTTTAGAGTTCTTGTTTGCTTGCAACTATTTGCAGCTGCCCGTGCTACCAGTTTGGCAAGAACATGCGGAGAGCCAATCTCGGATCTTGCTTCCTTCAGGTACAGATAATCCACGCAATAGAAATGGCGCCTCACATTCTATTTTCCCGCCGATTTTCACGGGATAACTTTTTAAATCCGTTCACTTACGATGAATGCGGATATTTTCAGTTTGCCAACAAATTACAGGAGATTTACTCTAATCTTTAAACCAAATACATTTGCTTTAAAGCTCGGGGATTTGGACAACCATAGAAAGCTGTCATTTTCTCAGCCTTGTGCTTATACAATGTAGTGGATGATGTGTCGCTCGTTTCAATTGACTTGGCAATGTGAACAGCATTTTAGGCAATCCTTAATTCCTGTGGCATGTCTTAGACCTAGTGTACCTGCATAGCCTTATTTATTTATTTGAAGCTGCATAGAGGATAAGTTCCAGTAAAACGTTCTCTAGTTATAATATAATATTCTATGTTGGACCGAAGCAGACTGCACGTTGGACTTGCTGGACAGATCAGTGCCAGTATACTTTGCTCATTTTAACCACTAGTCTTGGAAGACCAACTTGATTATATCTTTAGATCAGCCAGTGCTTCTTTTTTTAAAAAAAATATTCTTGGAATTTCTCATCTCACCCAGCAACAATAATGTGCATTTATTCTATTCAATTTTATCGTCAGTTTGTTATCCTTAACAAAGTGATGAAAAGGAGATTATACTCTTCTTCAACATATCTCCTGCTATATGTATTAAGGGGGCAGATGACTCTCGCCTATGTCAAAGTTCAAACTGGATGCCTCTGTCCTCTGTGCCTGCTATACACATTTTTAGTTGTTGTGTTGCTTGACATTTTCTCATTGCCATTGTTTTTTGGATTTCCGTGTTTGTAAGTTTGCTTGAGTGTAGCTCCCTGTTACGTAGTTAGTTTTAGTATTTTACTCTTATTCACCCTGCTGATGCTAGATGGAATTTCTTTCAGGCTATGGTTTACTTCATTCTGTTAGCGGCTGTTCTGGTCAGCCTAATTGCCTTTTCAGTAACAAGGCATCATATATATTTATATATGGGACTTGGCTCTGTCCTGTTGATAGCAATCTATACTGGTTACTTCCGGAGAAGAATCAGGAAGCAATTCAACATCCGGGTAAGTATTTCTAGGGATAGGCATTTTCAGATAATAAGAAACTTCTGTTTTATGCAAGAGACAAGGCGGAGCACTTAGTGCAGTTGCTCACAGTGTTTGTCTTTACTAAAATTACACCCATCTGTGATGTCCATGGACTCTCTTCAAACTGCTACATGATTTTGCAAAGCTAAAATGGAACTGTATATTGAAGTATTGATGGTTAGGTATAATCAAGGTCATGTATCTATCAGCATAGATCTGTATCAACATCTGAGTAATATTAGTACATGCTTTTTAATTCCAGAATTGTAAACATGAAATTTCAGGGAGAAGTCATACATGACATTGATTGGAAAATATTTATTTTGATGAAGCTGACCATCCACCCTCTTTTGCACTTACAGGGTACTGAGAGCAGTGTGGACGATTGTGTTCTCCATCTCATATGTCCTTGCTGTACACTGTGCCAGGTTATATAAATCACATTTGCATTCCCCAATTTTACTCTATTCTTGTTTTTGGCTACTGGAAACTCACCTGTGCTGTCTTCTGAATTCAGGAGGCTAGAACCTTGGAGATGAATAATGTCCAGGGTGGTGTCTGGCATGGACGTGGCGATACCATTTGTTTGGGGAGCAATGGTGAAGGAAACAAGGCTTTTGCCGCCCTGAACAAGGCATCGCTTGTGCCTATTAAGTCCCCAGGGTTGTGTGGCATGGACAGAACGTCAAATGCAGCTGACGAGCATGAACCACTGGTCCCACCAGCTCAATCGGAGCAGGTTTAGAGAACAGTAGAATTGATATTCTGTGTCGCCACAACCTCTGGACATTTCAAGAAGAGCTTGGGCTGTCCTGTGAGAAAATCATCGGTAGGTCTGAAGATCAGGACCTTTGCAGCAGCCATATATGATGGGCGCAATCAGCCTGTTGTAAAATTCAGTGATAATTTTTTTTATCATGCAAGTTTATTTGGGTCCAAGACCATATCTGCATAACGCCACACGTGCTCAGGCCTTTTGCCTGCATCCCAACTGTAAATTTCTGATGTAACGTAGCGGTTCGAACGATACATAGGCATGAATGAAATGGAAATGCTATCTTCGTGGGCCGTTTTTTGTTCCTTCCCTTTCTGATGTTCTTTGTCAAACTTGATTAACATAATTTTCCATTGTTTTCTTCACGAGGTGTGATTTTCCATCTCAAGTGTATGATATTGTAACAGAAACTACTTTTAAACTTCATACTACCCGCACAAGAAGCTATCTGAGATTTGATTCCCATTCGGCATGCGCTGGAGATCTCAGAAACCTATTGCTTTGTTTTTGTCAGGATAAGCAGAAGCTAGCCTAAGTACAATTATTGAAAGGGGTTATCAAGCCTACTAAAGCATTGCAAAGTTGTAATGATGCAGGTCTGCTGTCTGCTACGTGCTACCTCAAGGGCCATGCAAATGGAGCCATGGAGGGTCTCTTTCTGCCTTTTTTTTTCACCATGTGGGATGGCCTTTTTGAGTTCTTAATTCTAAACCCTGGGATAAGGAAGGTGGGCAGATACAGTGTGGGCCTGTGGGTCTCTGGCCTCCGGAGTGTACCTTTTGCTAACCGGAACCATTGGCGGCTCGCGCTAGAAAGAATGCGTGTGCGTGTGCTTCTCTGCGCGTGCCACGGTTTAACATCTTTAATAAGTTCATGGAGGTGCTTTTTTGATATTTTTTTTGATCTCTGGGTCACTATGCCTACTCTGCCATTATCACCCTATATTTTCAGTCTGGCTTTCTTTCGCTTTACTTGACTGACAACAGTATATATGTGAATAATTAGTGCCTACTCCTAATAGTATAATTGTGAAACGGTTAACTACCTTGCGAATTTCAAGAGAGCCGGAAAAGTTAACTAAATAAACATAATAAAGGTGCAAATTGATGGATCCTTTTTGTTTGGAATAAATGTGCAATTCTGTTTAAGGCCATGAGCAGGAGTATCACAGGACTAGGACTCCTTGCAATATATGTTGACTTGCATCTTATGTTGTAGCACAAACAAGACAGTAGGGGGAGGGGGTGGATGAACTAAAGACAGCATGCATGATGTTTCATGCTTAAGAACAACAAACTTATATATTCCGATGCAAAGCGACGACCCTCAATGTTCAGGTACATGTTGACTTTGAGCGTAAATGCATGTGAAGGTCATGCGCCTAGATCGAATCTCTCGAATAATAAAAACAAGAAAGCGATCATGTGTTCATAAGCCACGCGTTTAGCGCGTCCCGTGTGTGCATGCATGCACTCCACGAGCCCGGTAGCCATGTTAATTATAAGCTGTAATAAGTCAATCAATCATTCTCAGGCACCATATTCCGATTCCGGTAGATGCTCCGGCGACTCAATAATCAAATCATAGTGGATGTGGATGCTAGTAGAAAGGAGAAAAGCCATGCCGCCATGTGTCTTGTTGACTGTAGTTCTATCCACAGAGACCAACGTCTTTTACCATTTTTTAAGGAGCAAATGCTTTTAGGATCTTGCCAAGATCGGCCCCAGCTCCGGTTCCGTTCCTTAGTAACGAAGCTATGCAGGGTTAGAATGAAGCTGCGGCGTATAGCTAGCCGTCTTGGCATCACTAATTAACGAGCTTCTAAAGCGCCTTTTGCGAGTGTGCTCTGTACCATGGCCCCTGGATAGAGATGGAGATGGCGATGGCGATGGCGATGGCGATTGGCTCACGTACTGTCTGTCTGAATATCATGGATTGTTCATGGCGCGCATACCATCATGCATTGTATGCTTCTAACTTTTTTCCTTTGGCTAGCCTACGAGACTAACGTGTATGAGCAGCAGCAGCTCACATGCAACGACATCTTTAATTTAGACAGGTTGTGGGGCACTCATCAATCAGTCCGCTCCATTGGACCAAGATGGTTAGCAGCCTCCTAGCAATTTTTTTTTCTGCAGAAGTTTTGCAGATAGCCGGCTCATCACAGTATACAAGACACTGGACGCCTTAATTAACAATTTAACATAATAATCCGCTGGTCTAAGTTAATAATGAGCAGTGCTTTATATATCAGCCGTCGGGACTATGATTTACTGGCGATTGCGATTCACAATTGACAAGGGGGCTTTCAGCAAGCAATGGTGTTCTTCTTGGCACATTGCATTGTTCCAAAATTCAAGACACAGTAATAAGCCAGAGCACATAAGGAATATTGTTTTTATGCACTGCTAAGTGAACTATTCTCAACTGACATGCCTATTCACCATGCCCTAAATTAGTCAGGAGATTATTATGGGATTACAAAGTTTGGATGATCCAATATCTGATTTATTGAGGGTGCTTGATGGACTTCCGACCAAAATTCAGAGTGTTTTTCCTTTACTTGACAACAACCACACTTCCGTATGAGAAGCATAAAGAAGAAGCACGAGGAAAAGGATACAAATAAAGCACCAATGATTCATGAGTTCCTCAAAAGCAGCTTGTTCTCGAGTGCAGCAGATATACTATCATAATTGCAAAGCTCGCAAAAGTTTCATTTCCACTATATATGTAGCTTTTCATGCTGAAGCAACACGTAATTATGCATTACGGAATTTGTTGGCGCCCACAATTCTGCCTGCTTTTCTTTTCTGAAAGTTTCATTGCAGTAACTGGATGGAAATAAAGTTAACCCACGTTTTTAACTACCTTAACATTGTTTTCTTTTTGGCACAAACGACAAATATCAAGCTGCAAACTATCTCAGAATATTTGTACTTGCATAAACAAAACATCATACCAAAACTGTCAGCATCTTTGTGTAAGTTTGGTTACATTATGTCCGCGGTTTACAATTACATAAACTCTTGGACAAAAAACAGTTAATCAGTGCAAAAATCTTCCTTCTCATCCGAAGAAAAAGGAAGTAGAAAAAAAAAAGAAAGGGGAAACGGTGGTGTCACTTCTTGCGGTTCCTAGCCAAGAACCTAATTCATAACCACCTTCCTCTTCGCCGTCGTCTCTTCTCCGGCGTCGCCCTCCGGCGAGCCCACGCCGTCCTCCCCGACGTTCGTCATCCTCCCC
Source organism: Echinochloa crus-galli (assembly GCA_900205405.1). Taxonomy (NCBI): domain Eukaryota; kingdom Viridiplantae; phylum Streptophyta; class Magnoliopsida; order Poales; family Poaceae; genus Echinochloa; species Echinochloa crus-galli. The sequence goes on from OAMR01000075.1 coordinate 2,086,551, forward strand.
GGCCATCGCCGCGGGAAAAGGTAGAGCGCCGTGGACGTGAGCAGCGTGGCCCCGATCCGTCCGCAGAACACCACCATCAGCAGGCACAGCACCACGGCCGCAGCTCCCGCCGCCGCCGGCGACACCTTATTCTGCCGCCGCCTCGGCACCGGCGGGAAGAACACCCCCGAGACGGAGCGCGAGCACGAGGCCGTCGAGGAGCATGAGGACGAGAAGACGGAGGAGTAGTCCGAGTCCGAGTCCACCGACGCCGCGGAGCTCAGCGGCGCCGACGACGCCACCGACGACGACGCCGCGGAAGGCCCGAGGCTGCCGAACGCGCCGCCGTAGGCGACGTCGTCCGCTTCGTCCACCGTCCCCCGCCTCTTTGACTCGGCCAGCGGCGACGCCGCCGGCGACGGTTTCTTCTTCTTGCTGCTGCCCTTCTTGCCGCCGGACAAGAACTTCCCCCGGAACGACAGGCTCCGGCCTCGCTGGTCCCGGTGGCGAGCCGCCGCCGCCGCCGCGGCCGCTTCGTCGTCGGCCACGGCGGCCGCGCCGCCGAAGCACATGAAGATCTTCATTGCGCGCTGGCGCGAGAAGACGAAGGGTCTCGATCGGTCGGTGGTAACTGACAGATCACAGCGCGCAGGGGTTACCGATCCGCTCGTGGGTGTGGGTGGTTATTGATTTCGGAGGATCGCGGCGTATCGATCGGAGCGTCGCGTCGGTTCAGGCGAGCGATGGAGCTGCGCGGGCGGGCGGGCGGCCGTGTATGCTTCGGATCATCGGAGTGAAGCAGCGCGCGGTGGATATATAGGAAAGGAAAGGAATCCGAGGGGGCCACGGACCCACGGTTCGGTGCGTCTTTTTATCGACTCGTTTGGGTGGGTCCGGCCGTTGTCGGAGTGGGTGTATAAGCGTGTGGAGCGGGATTGACTGACTTTAATTTGGACTAGGGTCATGCTCGACATAGGCCAATTATTTGCAAACCATACTAATGATGAAGTAGCAAATGGCAACCATCCGAAAAACTTTTAAAAGAAAATTTTTGTTACTTGTAGATCGATAGACTAAAGTTATTTGTGCATTGTTTTGTGCACATTAAATAAACGATAAGATCTTTTAGTGATGTGGCATACAACTAAAGAAAAGAAAGAAATAAGTTGTACTCTCTCTTCATCCAGGTTCGATCAACGCATTTGGCTTTGGTTCCGTGTGACCAAAGAGGGTACCCTTGATCCAATTACTACCGTCTCCGTTCCAAATTACTATTCGTTGTTGATTTTTTCGTTTAACGTTTGACCATTCGTCTTATTCAAAAAAATTTACGAGTATCATTTATTTTGTATGTGATTTACTTTATCATCGTATATACTTTAAGTATAACTTATTGGTTTGTATATTTTGACAAATTTTTTAAATAACACGAATAGTCAAAGATGATGAAAAAAGTCAATAACGAGGAACGGAGGTAGTACTCTGCTAGAAGAGACACCACGCTCAACAAAGAAAGGCCAATGGCCACAATATCCTCTGTGTTTAAAGTGGCAAGCCCAAGAGATTTTTTAGGTCCTAGATGGCAAAATAGTTAATAGTCTCTTCTAAAAAAGGCGGTATTATAAAGTGAATTATTGCTTAATTAAACACACCTTAGTAGGTTTACATACTCATCAGTGAGCCTCGGGCTCGAGATGCCCTAATATCGCAACCTCGCATGATCCCTTCAATTGGAATTCCCTTTTGAGTATGGGTATGTAATTGGATAGCCAGGGTGGGCTCTGTTTCCATATATACTGGTTCGGCAACCACAGCTGATGGCTCCATTATATGCGCTATATATCGCAGTCTCGCATGATCACTTCACTGCTCTGTGTCGGTTTAGCTCACGTGATCACTTCACTCCGATCCACTGGGGTTGGGGACGACGGAGACAGGCGGGCTCACTCGCTCTCTAATTCAAAAGCATATATACAACATCTATCTGGCCAACAAGCTTTTCAGACTTGGTTTATTTCTTCAGTCCTAAAGATGCCGCGGAAAGCATCACTTGGCAAGGGAACGGAAGGTCCGATCCGTCGCGGTAACAAAACAATTATATATACGCACCTTTGCCTTCTAGAAATGTTGCGATAAAGATGAACTACGTGGTCAAATTATATGATGCACTCTATAAAGATGAACTAGGTGGTACCCCGCGCGATGCCGCGTGAATTTCTTAAATAATATTTGAAAACACTATTGATTGTATAGCAATATTTTTTTACAAATGACATTATACATGATTTAAGATTAAATTTGAAAATAGAAACACTAAGGTAATTTCCACCGTCCCCCGCCTCTTTGACTCGGCCAGCGGCGACGCCGCCGGCGACGGTTTCTTCTTCTTGCTGCCCTTCTTGCCGCCGGACAAGAACTTCCCCCGGAACGACAGGCTCCGGCCTCGCTGGTCCCGGTGGCGAGCCGCCGCCGCCGCCGCGGCCGCTTCGTCGTCGGCCACGGCGGCCGCGCCGCCGAAGCACATGAGGAGCTTCATTGCGCGCTGGCGCGATCGAGAAGACGGGAAGGTCTCGATCGGTCGGTGGTAACTGACAGATCACAGCAGGGGTTTCCGATCCGCTCGTGGGTGTGGGTGGTGATGGTTGATTTCGGAGGATCGCGGCGTATCGATCGGAGCGTCGCGTCGGTTCAGGCGAGCGATGGAGCTGCGCGGGCGGGCGGCTGTGTCGATCTGCTTCGGATCATCGGAGTGAAGCAGCGCGCGGGTGGATATATAGGCGCTCGCGTGTTGGTTTGTGGGAGAATAGGAAAGGAATCCGAGGGGGCCACGGACCCACGGTTCGGTGCGTCTTTTATCGACTCGTTTGGGTGGGTGCCGGCCGTGTCGGAGACTCGGAGTGGGTGTATAGCGTGTGGAGGGGGATTGACTGACTTTGGACTAGGGTCTCGACATAGGCCAATTATTTTCCAACATACTAATGATGAACTAGCAAATGCCAACCATCCGAAAAACTTTTAAAAGAAAAAATTGTTACTTGTAGATCGACCAAGGTTATTTATGCATTGTTTCGTGCACATTAAATAAACGCTAAGATTTGACGTGGCATAGAACTAAAGAAAAGAAAGACATAAGTTGTATTCTCTCTTCGTCCGGGTTTGATCAACGCATTTGGGCCTTGGTTCCGTGGCCAAAGAAGGTACCCTTAATCCAATTACTAGTCGCCTAGAAGAGAGACCAGCAGGCTTAACAAAGAAAGGCTAACGGCCATAATATCCTTTGTGTTTAAAGTGGCAAAAGCCAAAGCCCAAGAGATTTCTTAGGTCCTTTAGATGGCAAAAATACTGTACTAGTTAATAGTCTCTTTTGCGATTGGGCTTGTAGTCCAATGGTAGGACGGTCCAGTGGGACGCTATCCACCAGGGTTCAAATCCTGGTGCTCACATCTTTTCCTGGGATTTTTCAGGATTTACCGGCCCTATGTGTTAAGTGGTAAGCGGCGTCCCCGTGATTTACCGGTCCTATGTGTTAAGTGGTAAGCGGCGTCCCCGTCGACAACGAGGCGCCAATGGTGACTTCAGGAATCTTCGGATCTGTCGGGTGCTCAGTCCTTCGGAGGTGCTCATAGGGGTAGGGTTTGCGTACGTGTATTCATAGAAGTGAGTGTGCGTGCATGTGTGAGCGTCTGCGTTGTACTGTGTAATTTTCAAAAAAAAGGGTTAATAGTCCCTTCTAAAAAAAGGCTTCCTAAAAAAGGCGGTATTATAATAAATGCATTATTGCTAAAGATGACAAATAATTAACACACCTTATTTTAGGTTTGTTTTATTTACATACTCGCTCCGCTTTTTTACATGTCGTATAACTTTTTCATGCAGACCAAGGAAACGGAGTCCCTCCGCCGGTTAACTCTTCCAGGGTTTATGTTTGCATCGAAATTAACTAGTCTTCGTCGACTTACCTCCCTCCGACGCATGCAGATTTGCCGCGTACCCAACGAACGCCCGCGCCTCAGCCTCGAGATGTCCTAATTAATATCGCAACCTTTCCCTTTTGACTTTTTGAGTATGGGTAATGGATAGCCAGCGTGGGCTCTGTTTCCATATATACTGGTTGGGCATCCACAGCGCTGATGGCTCCATTATATTATACGGAGTATGCGCTATCGCAGTCTCGCATGATCACTTCACTGCTCTGTAGTGTCCGTTATTTAGCTCACGTGATCGATTCCACTGGGGTTGGGGACGGAGACAGGCGGCTCACTCGCTCTCTAATTCAAAAGCATCTATCTGGCCAACAAGCTTTTCAGACTTGGTTTACTTCGTCTTCAGTCCTAAAGATGCCGCGGAAAGCACTTGGCAAGGGAACGAAGGTCCGATCCGTCGCGGTAACAAAACAATTATATATACGCACCTTTGCCTTCTAGAAATGTTGCGATAAAGATGAACTACGTGGTCAAATTATATGATGCACTCTATAAAGATGAACTAGGTGGTACCCCGCGCGATGCCGCGTGAATTTCTTAAATAATATTTGAAAACACTATTGATTGTATAGCAATATTTTTTTACAAATGACATTATACATGATTTAAGATTAAATTTGAAAATAGAAACACTAAGGTAATTGCATGGAAATATTCTTTTGTAAACAATATTATACTTGAAAACATGTTCATTTTGTTGAGAAAAAATGACTCTTAAATGATTGATCATCTATATATTTCTACCGTATGAATTTGTAGCATTGTACTTGTAAAGACTAAGGATACTATTGATAATAGAAGACCGGTGGATGACATCTACCGTGCGAATTTTGTAGCATTACACTCGCAAAGACCATGGATGATATTGATCATAGAAGATCGATGTATGGCATAAATGGATAGTCCTAGTGGATGGATGACTTGGCAAGCTTGCATGTTGAGAGAAATCTGTAGTGGGGAGCTAAAACATAGTTTTGTATGGTTAAAGCCCTCCTTTTCCCGCAAAACAAAATTATTTAATGCACTCTATAAAGATTCGGTATGGAGAGGATATATAGGAACTAGCACTGTCGTTTCTTGTTTGACGGTTGCGATCCACGACTAGTTACAAACGATTATTCGAAGGAAGACACGCTACTAGTTTGGTCTCAAGTCCGTGTCTTCCAAGTTTCCACCCGGCCGTTGCATGGCTTTGCCGTTTCGTCTAGATTCCGTGACCTTTGAAATCTACACGTAGTTACACTTACACATATACCCACTTTGTAGAAAGACCTGCGCTTACGATTGTTAATTATTAGTCACGGATGCGTGCATCATGCATGCAGGCCGATCGAGCTAGAATAGGGAGCAGGCGCCCGGCGTTGGGAGAGAAATTAGTATGACAGCCCCTCTAATAAGAGCTCATCCTACAATAGAAAATTAGTTTAAAGGCACTTATATATCCTGTCTAGTTTAAGCGGACATGCGCCTTGTTAGGCCCATGGCTTTTAGCCTTTTACGGTTTTCTTCTTTTAAAAAATTTGGATGAATGCAAGCTTTCAGGGGTGCCCGGGTTTGCCAAGATGGGTCCTAATAACTCCGGTTCCAATTCTTAGTACCGAAGCTATGCATATGGATAGCAGCGTATAGTCCTCTTGGCATTGTTTCTTATTAGCCTCAGGCAACTTTTTGCATCAAGTTGGTAATATTTATCGTCATGCATGCCAGCAGGAACGAAAAGGGCTATAAGCTTACACTTTCTTTATTAGGCTGCCAAGCTACGTGCTAATTGACGTGCATGAACATATATATAGCTTCAAATTCTTGCTATGTATTGATGCATCAAGAAGTGCAATTTTGACCGCAGACTTTTTGCGGATAGGCTCAATGCATGCTTCCAATAAACCCCATAGAGCCAAATTATGTTGAAAATTATTATTCGCTGTTGATTTTTCCCATGACGTTTGACTATTTATTTTGTTCAAAAAATTATGTAAATATTTTGTTTCTGATTTGTGAGTACGTCTAGCAGTCCGCAGAGATTAAGTAAATAATCAGCAGTGAGTTATCAGCCGGTAGTTTTGACTTTTCCTAAGCGCAAGCCTTGTATTCATCAATAACAGCTGAACACCACGACTTTTTGGCAATCTAACAGGGGGCTTTTCCACAAGCAAAAGTATTCTTTTCATTTTCTAACTTGACATCCTTCCAAAGTTCAGTAAAAGCAAAACATGTAAATACTTATTTAATTCAGTAATGCGCTACACTTAAAAAATGGTTTTACAAAAATAATATTCAGTTAGCTAGATAGCAAAGCCAACTTGATTTGTTTATTACTACCCACACACGCTATATATTCCGCTATATATATAATTAGCCTGCATAAAAAGAAGACGCAGAGGAATAGGAGCCCAGCAAAGCGTCAATCATTGGGGAGTTTATGAAAAGTTACTCGTTCTCGAGTGCAGATATATTCATATACTTTCATGATGGCAAAGGTCGCGCCAAAGTTTTTCCACTAACTATTCGCGTGAATGCAGCACATAAAAGCACTATGTAATTTGTTGGCGCCTCCTGCAATGGATCATTGATCTGCAACAACTGTGGCCCCCGTTGCCTTTTTCGTTACCTCACTTTCTTTCCTCAACATAGTTCATTGCGGTAATTGGGCAAAGCGGGTGGAGATTGAAGTTACACACATAAACAAAATGTCATACTATAAACTTAATTAGTATATTGTATCTTCTTTATATAGGTTCAATTACACTATGTACGTCCGCAAATTATAATTACATAAATTCTCGAACAAAAAAATCAATTAGTGCAAAATCTTGCCTCTTCATCCGACCACAAAACTGGGAAAAAAATTAACAAAGGCGATCAGTGCTTGCGGTTCCTCGCCAAGAACCCCTCCGTAACCACCTTCCTCTTGGCCGTCCCCTCGGCGTCGCACTCCATGGAGTCCACGCCGCCCTCATTTCGCGCCGACCTCGCGGCGGGCCACCGCCGCGGGAAGAGGTAGAGCGCGGTGGACATGAGCACCGTGGCCCCGAGCCGGCCGCAGAGCACCACCGTCAGCAGGCACAGCACCACGGCCGCGGCCCCCGCCGCCGGGGACGCCGTCGACACCTGCCGCTTCGTCCCCCGAGGCGGCGGGGAGGGAAGCGCACCCGAGTCCGAGGACGACGAGGACACGGACGAGGAGCGGGAGGACGACGGCGCCGAGGGCGAGTAGTCCGAGTCCAGCGACGCCGCGGAGCTCATCAGCGCCGAGGACGGCACCGGCGACGCCTTTGACGCGCGGGTCAAGCCGTGGGCGTCGGCGGCGTCCAACCCCGGCTTCTTGGCCTCGGCTGGCGGCGACGAAGGTTTCTTCTTCGTCGTCTTGCCCTTTCTGCTAGTAGCGGCCAAGAACTTCCCCCGGAACGACTGGTGGCGCCGGTGGCGAGCTGCCACTACCGCCGCCTGGATGTCGCCGGCCGCGGCGTCGTCGTCCGCGACGGCCGCGGAGCCGCCTCCGAAGCACACGAACAGCCTCATCGCGCGCCGCCGCCGGACCGAATTGCAGTGGTGGCACGCAAGTGAAGTGATGACGAGCGGTCGCGCGCGAGGGAGACGAGGAGTCTCCGATCGTCGGTGGCGCACAGAGAGCAAGGGGTTTCCGATCCGCTCGCGCGCGGTGGCGGGTGGCTGGCTGATCGATGGATCAACCCAACCGAGAGATGATGGATGGAGACCGGGAACGCCGCCCCGGCCGCCTGTCGAGCGGTCGCGTCGGTTGAGAATGAAGGCGATGCCGTGTCCGCTTCCGAGTTCCGAGTGAAATTCAAACTCCCATTTTGTGTGTAGTATGACGTCTCGAATCTCAGTCGTTGATTTGGAAAATCAATAAACCCAAGTGTTTTTATAAGTTCAAAATCACGGGTCTAGATGCGGCACCATATGTTACAAGTTTAGAGAATGTAATTTGCAAACCCAAGGATTTGTATGACACGTACGCCACACATTACGACAAGTTAATTTAAAGACCGCTATTTTACTCTACACCACTATTATCCCAAGTGCCGAGCCGATCGAGCGCTCGGCCGGCGACTCCTCGATACAACGCAGCGAACCGTCTCCCTCCCCTCCACCTCAGGTCGGTCACGGCTCACGACGCGCAAACCCTCCTCCCTTCCTTTCCGGCGGCGCGACGCGCACCTTATATATATATTCTTTCCGGCGCGAGCCGCTGCTTCACTCGGAAGCGGACACGGCATCGCCTTCTCAACCGACGCGACCGCTCGACTACTGGCGGCCGGGGCGGTTCGGTCTCCATCTATCATCATCTCTCGGTTGGGTTGATCCATCGATCAGCCACCCGCCCGCCACCGCGCGCGAGCGGATCGGAAACACCCTGCTGCTGTGCGTCACCGACGAGATCGGAGAGATTCCTCGTCTCCCTCGCGCGACCGCTCGTCATCACTTCACTTGCGTGCCACCACTGCAATTCGGTCCGGCGGCGGCGCGCGATGAGGCTGTTCGTGTGCTTCGGAGGCGGCTCCGCGGCCGTCGCGGACGACGACGCCGCGGCCGGCGACATCCAGGCGGCGGTAGTGGCAGCTCGCCACCGGCGCCACCAGTCGTTATGGAAGAAGTTCTTGGCCGCTACTAGCAGAAAGGGCAAGACGACGACGAAGAATAAGAAACCGTCGTCGCCGCCGGACGAGGCCAAGAAGCCGGGGTTGGACACCGCCGCCAACGACGACGCCCACGGCTTGACCCGCGCGTCAAAGGCGTCGCCGGTGCCGTCGT
>OAMR01000075.1:2119655-2130613 GCA_900205405.1 Echinochloa crus-galli
AAGCCAGCACTGAGCTGGGCCACCAGGTACCAAATAGCACTTGGAACAGCAAGAGGCTTGAATTACCTGCATGAAAAATGTAGGGATTGCATCATACACTGTGATGTCAAGCCAGAAAACATACTCTTGGATGAGTCATTTGTGCCTAAAGTGGCTGATTTTGGTCTAGCGAAGCTCTTAGGCAGAGACTTCAGTCGTGTATTGACAACAATGAGAGGAACAAGGGGTTACCTGGCACCTGAGTGGATCAGTGGTGTACAGATATATGAATCAAAGGAAAATATCAGAAAAATAATTTTATGCCGCCTGCAGCTGTAGAACGACCCAGTTTATTTGGCTGCAAAAATCAATTAAAATGACCAGCACTGTTTTCATAAGTAAAAGAAATCGCAAGCACCTTTCTTGCCTTGAATTCATTAGCAAAATACCTTTCGTATATTCATGTGTGATCATTTTCAGCACAGGACTGCAATTATGTTGAACGCTCTATCATTCCACACCAGAAGGGCGTTGGGCGTGTACCTGTCAAAAGACCATAGCTGCTATACCAGGTCAAAGACGCCATCTTTTGTAGTTAAGTCCATGAAGTGGAGCACTGCTGTCCATCAAAACATCTGTACCCAACTACCACCGCTTCTAATTACTCCAGAAGTCCAAACTCCCCACCCCCCCAGCCCTGGCTGCTCCTCCGAGCTCCCATCCATGGCTCCTTTCTTTTTCTTCCTCCTCCTGCCACTCAGCCAGATCCTACTCTGTGCAGCCGTCGACACCATCAACTCCTCCACACCACTGTCCGGGGCGCAGAAGATTGTGTCCAAGAGCAACAAGTTCACTTTGGGCTTCTACACCCCGCCCCAAGGTAACACCACCACCTCCAGCTCTAGCAACTACTACATCGCCATATGGTACAGCAACATACCGCAGCAGACGACTGTGTGGACGGCCAACTCCGACGTGCCGGTGACAGACCCGACCACCGCTGCCTTGACCATCGGCAGCGATGGCAATCTTGTTCTCCTTGACCAATCCAAGAACAGGCAGTTGTGGTCGACCAACGTGAGCGTCGGATCCAACTCCACCATCGCCGTCCTCCAGGATGGTGGTAGCCTTGACCTCATTGATGCCGCCAATACAACTGTGTATTGGCGAAGCATAGATCACCCCACAAACACATGGCTTCCAGGGGGCAAGCTTGGGCTGAACAAGACCACTGGTGTGAGCCAGCGGCTTGTTCCATGGAGGAACACCGCCAACCCCTCTCCCGGGCCATTCTCACTGGAGCTGGATCCGAGAGGCACAAAACAATACTTCATTCAGTGGAATGATTCCATAACATACTGGACCAGCGGTCCTTGGAATGGAAATATTTTTAGCCTTTGGTTGGCCGGGGCGTACGACGTCGTGTTCCTCGGGGCCAGATCTGGGGGCTCGCCCTAGGTCTGTGTCTGGTCCCTCAGATCCAATGCCTAATTGCTCCGCATCGCCCTCACGAGGGCATTCTGGGCGGATTTCGCTAGCTGTCGTACAGCCGCCTTCCTCATGGGTTGGTGCCGTCCCTTTGCTGGCGGAACCTTGCTCGGGTGGCCGGAGTGCGTCTTTTCTTGCGGTGGCGGCGTCCTGTGGCTGTGCAAAGATGCTGGTGTCCTTCAGCTGAGGGCGACTGTGGTGACGGTGATGGCGGTGATCTGGCAGAAATCCTTGTCTGGCATGTTGTGCCGGACCGGTGGCTGTGATGTGTCTGTGACACACACGTTGTTGAAGGCGCTGCTGAAGTCGTTGGTCAGACCGTCCCTGTTGCGCCTGTGGATGATCAATACCTGGGTGAAAACCTAGCCTGGTTTTTTCAGGCCGGCGACGGCAGTGCAGGCGCGTCGTCGAAGTTTTTGGTCACCAAGGCCGGACAGTTCTCTCGTGTGGACACTATGTTCGGTATTCAGCGCAGGGCGGAGGAGGCATTGGATGGCGTAACGGTTCGGATGTTGGTTAGCAGTATTTGCACCAAGTCTTCGTGCCGTTGCCTTCGAAGAAGCATCAATGGTGGTTGGTGTCCAGCGTTTTCAGTTCTTCGTAAGGTCTGTAAACGTGTTATAGCGATTTTGGTGGTCGCGTAGGACTACTAAGCTCCATGATAGGATGTAATTTTCGTAGTTTGTTTGACCGTAGCCATTTTGGTCAAGGCCGGGTAATATATTATCCATTATTAAAAAATGACTGGGAAAAGTATTTGTGCCAAAGGACAGCACTAGCATTGAACAGAGACGGGCACTCAAGAACTCCGGTACTCACCACGTTCTTGTCTTTTATCGGTGCCATTCTAGAAGACTTCATCAGAGAAAACAGCAACATCAGGAATTCATGATTGTCCAAAGAAGCGACCAGATCAAAGATTGAACAATCAGCAGCGAAACCCGGAAAGTTTAGCTTAGTATTCACAAGAGGACAAAGTTTTAAAATATTTTTGTAAGAGAAGTCTTAAAACATTTGCCACGAACGGCCGGGCCTCGTCTAGTTAAACTATTACGAGTCAACCCTGCCGTCTAGAGCTTTGGCCGCCGCCGCAACGAGTCAGCAACCTTCCTCTCGCTTCATACCATTCGCTAAAAAAAAATTCAACTAATGGTCAGCATCATAGCAGAGTAGCAGATGTTGGCGTTTCTGTTCACAGATATATGAATCAAAGGAAAATATCAGAAAAATAATTTTATGCCGCCTGCAGCTGTAGAACGACCCAGTTTATTTGGCTGCAAAAATCAATTAAAATGACCAGCACTGTTTTCATATGTAAAAGAAATCGCAAGCACCTTTCTTGCCTTGAATTCATTAGCAAAATACCTTTCGTATATTCATGTGTGATCATTTTCAGCACAGGACTGCAATTATGTTGAACAATCTATCATTCCACACCAGAAGGGCGTTGGGCGTGTACCTGTCAAAAGACCATAGCTGCTATACCAGGTCAAAGACGCCATCTTTTGTACTTAAGTCCATGAAGTGGAGCACTGCTGTCCATCAAAACATCTGTACCCAACTACCACCGCTTCTAATTACTCCAGAAGTCCAAACTCCCCACCCCCCCAGCCCTGGCTGCTCCTCCGAGCTCCCATCCATGGCTTCTTTCTTTTTCTTCCTCCTCCTGCCACTCAGCCAGATCCTACTCTGCGCAGCCGTCGACACCATCAACTCCTCCACACCGCTGTCCGGGGCGCAGAAGATTGTGTCCAAGAGCAACAAGTTCATTTTGGGCTTCTACACCCCGCCCCAAGGTAACACCACCACCTCAAGCTCCAGCAACTACTACATCGCCATATGGTACAGCAACATACCGCAGCAGACGACTGTGTGGACGGCCAACTCCGACGTGCCGGTGACAGACCCGACCACCGCTGCCTTGACCATCGGCAGCGATGGGAACCTTGTTCTCCTTGACCAATCCAAGAACCGGCGGTTGTGGTCGACCAACGTGAGCGTCGGATCCAACTCCACCATCGCCGTCCTCCAGGATAGTGGAAGCCTTGACCTCATTGATGCCGCCAGTTCATCAACAGTGTATTGGCGAAGCATAGATCACCCCACAAACACATGGCTTCCGGGGGGCAAGCTTGGGCTGAACAAGACCACTGGCGTGAGCCAGCGGCTTGTTCCATGGAGGAACAACGCCAACCCCTCTCCCGGGCCATTCTCACTGGAGCTGGATCCGAGAGGCACAACACAATACTTCATTCAGTGGAATGATTCCATAACATACTGGACCAGCGGTCCTTGGAATGGAAATATTTTTAGCCTTGTGCCGGAGATGACATCTGGTTACAACTATGACTTCCAGTTCATCAACAATGCCACTGAGAGCTACTTCATCTACTCGATGAAGGACAAAATGGAAATATTTTTAGCCTTGTGCCGGAGATGACATCTGGTTATAACTACAACTTCCAGTTCATCGACAATGGCAATCAGAGCTACTTCATCTACTCGATGAAGGACGACAATGTCATCTCGAGGTTCATCATCGACGTAGATGGGCAGATCAAGCAGCTGACATGGTTGGACAACGCGCAGCAGTGGATCTTGTTCTGGTCGCAGCCACGGACGCAGTGTGAGGTGTATGGACTCTGTGGGGCATATGGCAGCTGCAACCTCAATGCTCTGCCGTTCTGCAACTGCATCAAGGGGTTCACTCAGAAGGTTCAGAGCGATTGGGACCTCCAGGATTTCAGTGGTGGGTGTAAAAGGAGAGTACCGCTGCAGTGCCAGACAAATTCGAGCTCTGCACAAGCCAAGCCCGATAAGTTCTATACCATGGCAAGTGTGAGGCTACCTGATAATGGTCAGACTGCCGTGGCTGCAAGCTCTCAAGACTGTCAGGTGGCTTGTCTGAGCGACTGCTCTTGTAATGCTTACACTTACAACAGCAGCGGCTGCTTTGTTTGGCACGGGGACCTGATTAACCTCCAAGATCAATATAGTGGAAATGGAGGAGGTACACTCTTCCTCAGGCTTGCAGCTTCTGAGCTGCCAGACTCCAAAAAGAGCAAGACAGTGATAATTGGCGCAGTTGTTGGTGGAGTTGCTGCAGTTTTATTAGTCCTTGCTACTGTGTCATACTTCCTATTTCAGAAATACCGCAGAGAGAGGACTCTTCGGATATCCAAGACAGCTGGGGGCTCACTGATCGCCTTTAGGTATAGTGATCTGCAGCATGTCACTAATAACTTCTCAGATAGGCTAGGTGGAGGTGCCTTTGGCTCAGTGTTCAAAGGGAAGCTCCCAGATTCAACTGCCATTGCTGTGAAGAGGCTAGATGGAGTTCACCAAGGGGAGAAGCAATTCCGTGCTGAGGTGAGCACCATTGGAACGATCCAGCATGTCAATTTGGTCCGCCTACTTGGATTTTGTTCTGAAGGGTCACGGAGGCTGCTTGTGTATGAGTTCATGCCAAAGGGTTCCCTGGACTTGCAGCTATTCCCTGGCAAGCCAGCACTGAGCTGGGCCACCAGATACCAAATAGCACTTGGAACAGCAAGAGGCTTGAATTACCTGCATGAAAAATGTAGGGATTGCATCATACACTGTGATGTCAAGCCAGAAAACATACTCTTGGATGAGTCATTTGTGCCTAAAGTGGCTGATTTTGGTCTAGCGAAGCTCTTAGGCAGAGACTTCAGTCGTGTATTGACAACAATGAGAGGAACAAGGGGTTACCTGGCACCTGAGTGGATCAGTGGTGTGGCAATAACAGCAAAGGCAGATGTCTTTAGCTATGGCATGATGCTCTTCGAACTCATATCAGGAAGGAGAAATTCTGATCATGGAGAAGACAACGGAGCCACCTTCTTCCCAACCTTTGCTGCAAGCAAGCTTCATGAAGGAGATGTGCGGACCTTGTTGGACCCCAGGCTAAATGGAGATGCAAATGTTGATGAACTCACAAGAGCTTGTAAGGTTGCCTGTTGGTGCATCCAAGATGACGAAAGTGCTAGACCCACAACTGGTCAGATTGTTCAAATCCTCGAGGGATTCCTTGATGTTAACATGCCCCCTGTTCCAAGGTCATTAAGAGTTCTTGGTGAAAGCCCTGATGCTATAAACTTCTTTTCAGATATATCTTCAAGTCAGACTTCTCAGACACAGAATAGCACAACTTCCCAGACACACAGTGCTACTTCAGGCGGTACACATTCCCAAAGTTCATAAATCAGAGAACCTGCAAATTGTTAGGGAGAATGCTTGAAGATTATTATGAGTGAGCAAAGCTGTACATAATTAGAATCTAATATTCTCAGCTTTTGTATTATGCTATGCTTCAGTACTGTAAGTTTAGTGCAGAGTGTAATAACCAATATAACAAAGGGAACTACTGTAGCATTTACACATGCAAGCTTCCCCATTTGTCTTACAAGTGTAAAATATCAAGTTGATTTCATGTTTCCACCATATATTGGAATCTGAATATAGATGCTTTTGAGGCTACACTTATATATTGGAATCTGAATATAGATGCTTTTGAGGCTACACTTATGTTTTTGACTAATTTCTCCCAAGGCCAGCTCAGGTGTGCGTGTCCTCTTCTTCAGTGAACGAGACGGAGGTTGATATTCAAATATACAAATAAAATAACAAAATAAGCAAGTGCCCCCGCAAAATTTCTCTGTGCATCATTTCTCTGTTAGACTGTTACTGTTTCCTTGTTTTATAAGAAAACCTAAGCATCTCAATCAATCAACTTCGATGAGATAGCCAGCTAAGTGAGGGGAACAAAGGCTATGTTTTGTAACATCTGAGCTTGGACATGTATCCTTTTGCTGAAAATATTCTAGTTCCAAACAGGGCTGAATAGCCATAGCCTGGCATCATTATAAGGATGGTATCTGTAAATTACAACATGACTCTTGCACACACTAATGTTTTAAAGTACTGTTCATCACTCGAGTTGTTTCAAGATGTACGAAGAGCCATGGGATCATTCAGAGAGGGATGAAGATTTGATCAAGTTATTGTGGACTCCAGATCAAGAACTAGTAGGTTTTAGGCATGGAATAATGAGAGATACACCCAAAAACCATTTTCTGAATACAACAATGAACTGGACATGATGATACCACAGCTTGCAAAGATCTTTTAGACATCTAATGTTCACTCATCTCAGATTAATTTCATTTGTGAAGAACATGCTCAAAGAAAACTTCCTTGAGTTTGACAGACAATGGTTTCCCATTATCTCTAACCATAGATACGAAGGAATAAGACTAAAAAATATGGAAAAATGCAGTCTATATTAGAGTATGTTATAAAGCAGTTTCTATGCAACGAACTAAATAATTAAGGAAGTGGTTGCTGATTAATTATCCATGACTATAGTTATGCACATTTTCAGTTTTTTAGCTTTCTACTAGACTAGTTAGACGGAGTACTCCAAAAATGTGTAGTAATTGGAAGTCTAATTCATTAAGAATCCCATGTAACTCCATCGAATAAAATAGTAGTAATATAACAAGAGGAAGACCAGCGCTATGGATGATATGACGGGATTTCAGTCCCATTTACCTATAACAGTATCAGGCTCCTTGCTTATACTAATCAAGTTGGTACTATTAACTGTTAGTCTTCTAGCTTCCTGGAGGCATAGAACAACAGTGCAACTTAAAGAGAAGATACTACTATCTGATCAGCTAAGCAATCATACTTCACAAGAGTCAGGCTACAAAAATATTCCTTCTTAAAAAATATTATTTTTTTGTTAAATATTATAGACTTATAGTTAGAAAGGAAATGCTGCTTTCACCAAAATGAAATAACTAAACTGTGAGTGAATTTAATGTCTGAACAAACATTGTCAAAATGGATGTGCTCGTGATATTTGGCACAATCACATTCATTATTTCACAAAGAAAGTCAAGTCAAGACATCAGATCAGAAGACAAGTCATGTCAAATAAGAAAGGTGAGAGCAGAGGAAAGAAATCCAAGGCACACTTTGCTTCTCCAGCCTACAGGGGATAACACCCTTGTGTATAAGCTTCTTGAACACCCAGACATCCACCACTTTCGTGCACAGTGATGGCCTTCCCCAGAAAGACACAATCTTCCTTTACTTTTCCCATATTATTTCTCCTCCATCTTTATACAATTACATTTGCTGCAACTGATACAATCTCCAGGACCCAACCTCTTTCAGGCGACATAACTGTTGTCTCAAAAGAAGGAAATTTTGAGCTTGGATTCTTCTCTCCAGGTAATAATGGAAACTTTTATGTTGGTATCTGGTTCACATCTGTTCCAAAGAGGACTGTTATCTGGGTTGCCAATCGGGATATATCTGTCTCAAATGATTCATCTCCAGTACTTCAAATATCTATGGATGGAAATCTAGTCCTCAACTCTCTAGGAACACCTATATGGTCATCGAATAGCAGAAGGAAGCTCAGCAGATCTACCGTTGCAGTTCTCCTTGATAGTGGAAATCTTATCCTGAGAGATCAATACAACTCTTCTGATATTTTCTGGCAAAGCTTTGATCACCCAACAGACACGGTATTGAGCGAGCAGTGGTATGGGATAGACAAGATCACACGTGAATATCAGAACCGTGTTTCTTGGAAGGACCAAGAAGATCCGGCACCAGGTCCTTTCTCCTTTCATGCAGATCTAGTTTCAATGAGCCAGTATGTCTCAATCTGGAATAACTTGGAGGTTTACTGGAAATCTGGGAACTGGACAGGAAAAGCATTCACATCCATCCCTGGAATGCCATTAAATAGTGACTACAGCTACGATTTTGTTAACAATAGTCGTGAGCTTAAGTTTAGGTGGACCACGAAGAATGTTTCCACAATCACAAGAATAGTTCTAAGTGTTAATGGTCAACTCCAACGCCACACGTGGTCTAATGATTCAAAGGAATGGATAATAGCATGGTATTTTCCTGCAGCTCTGTGCGATGTATATTCTGTATGCGGGCCTTTTGGAGTATGCAGGACAGGTTCTGATGAGCAATGCTTTTGCTTACCAGGTTTCACACCAGATTCCCCAAGGAGTTGGAATCTTCAAGCATGGAGTCAAGGATGTGTGAGGCAAACAGATATCCAATGTGCTGACTCAAATAAATCAACAAAAGTGAGTGTTGCATTTCTCAAGATCACTAACATCAAAATTTCACAAAACCCAGTAACACTGAAAGTCCAAAGCATGGAAGTGTGCAGATTTATATGCATGAGCAATTGCTCCTGTACTGCATATGCACACAAAGATGATTGCAGTCTCTGGAACGGTGAACTTTGGGATCTTAAACAATTATCCGATGGCAATGCTGATGGTTTTGATATTTATATACGTCTTGCAGCATCAAATAGTGAAAAGAAGTCATATCATGTAAGGCTTATAGTGTTAACTGCAGTGCTGGGTAGTATTTTTATGGCACTATGCGCTCTTGGCATAATAATTAAGATATTCCAAATAAGGACTTCATCTCAAAAGACTTTCTCAGGTAATGACACTCTCATCGTCTATGACTATTCCTTTTTACAGAACTGCACAAAGAATTTCTCAGACAAACTGGGGCAAGGTAGCTTTGGTTCAGTGTTTAAAGGACTGCTACCAGACTCCAAACCAATAGCTGTCAAGAAGCTTCAAGGCATGAAACAAGGAGAAAAGCAATTTCACACTGAGGTGAGGGCTTTAGGGAAAATTCACCACAATAATCTGGTCCACCTCAGTGGGTTCTGCACTAATCAAGTTGGTACTATTAACTCTTAGTCTTCTAGCTTCCTGGAGGCGTAGAACAACAGTGCAAGTTAAAGAGAAGATACTACTATCTGATCAGCTAAGCAATCATACTTCACAAGAGTCAGGTTACAAAAATATTCCTTCTTAAAAAATATTATTTTTTTGTTAAATATTATAGACTTATAGTTAGAAAGGAAATGCTGCTTTCACCAAAATGAAATAACTAAACTGTGAGTGAATTTAATGTCTGAACAAACATTGTCAAAATGGATGTGCTCGTGATATTTGGCACAATCACATTCATTATTTCACAAAGAAAGTCAAGTCAAGACATCAGATCAGAAGACAAGTCATGTCAAATAAGAAAGGTGAGAGCAGAGGAAAGAAATCCAAGGCACACTTTGCTTCTCCAGCCTACAGGGGATAACACCCTTGTGTATAAGCTTCTTGAACACCCAGACATCCACCACTTTCGTGCAAAGTGATGGCCTTCCCCAGAAAGACACAGTCTTCCTTTACTTTTCCCATATTATTTCTCCTCCATCTTTATACAATTACATTTGCTGCAACTGATACAATCTCCAGGACCCAACCTCTTTCAGGCGACATAACTGTTGTCTCAAAAGAAGGAAATTTTGAGCTTGGATTCTTCTCTCCAGGTAATAATGGAAACTTTTATGTTGGTATCTGGTTCACATCTGTTCCAAAGAGGACTGTTATCTGGGTTGCCAATCGGGATATATCTGTCTCAAATGATTCATCTCCAGTACTTCAAATATCTATGGATGGAAATCTAGTCCTCAACTCTCTAGGAACACCTATATGGTCATCGAATAGCAGAAGGAAGCTCAGCAGATCTACCGTTGCAGTTCTCCTTGATAGTGGAAATCTTATCCTGAGAGATCAATACAACTCTTCTGATATTTTCTGGCAAAGCTTTGATCACCCAACAGACACGGTATTGAGCGAGCAGTGGTATGGGATAGACAAGATCACACGTGAATATCAGAACCGTGTTTCTTGGAAGGACCAAGAAGATCCGGCACCAGGTCCTTTCTCCTTTCATGCAGATCTAGTTTCAATGAGCCAGTATGTCTCAATCTGGAATAACTTGGAGGTTTACTGGAAATCTGGGAACTGGACAGGAAAAGCATTCACATCCATCCCTGGAATGCCATTAAATAGTGACTACAGCTACGATTTTGTTAACAATAGTCGTGAGCTTAAGTTTAGGTGGACCACGAAGAATGTTTCCACAATCACAAGAATAGTTCTAAGTGTTAATGGTCAACTCCAACGCCACACGTGGTCTAATGATTCAAAGGAATGGATAATAGCATGGTATTTTCCTGCAGCTCTGTGTGATGTATATTCTGTATGCGGGCCTTTTGGAGTATGCAGGACAGGTTCTGATGAGCAATGCTTCTGCTTACCAGGTTTCACACCAGCTTCCCCAAGGAGTTGGAATCTTCAAGCATGGAGTCAAGGATGTGTGAGGCAAACAGATATCCAATGTGCTGACTCAAATAAATCAACAAAAGTGAGTGTTGCATTTCTCAAGATCAATAACATCAAAATTTCACAAAACCCAGTAACACTGAAAGTCCAAAGCATGGAAGTGTGCAGATTTATATGCATGAGCAATTGCTCCTGTACTGCATATGCACACAAAGATGATTGCAGTCTCTGGAACGGTGAACTTTGGAGTCTTAAACAATTATCCAGTGCAAGTCACAGCTG
>OAMR01000075.1:2135427-2146307 GCA_900205405.1 Echinochloa crus-galli
GGGGGGGGGCAAGACACTGATTACAAAATGAACTTATAAGAAAAAGAATCAAGAATAGACTATATGACTCTAATATAGCATGGACAACACAAACATATTCTACACATAGGTCTGCCGGTGATGCCATTTTTCATTAGTTGCGATCAGTAATTTAGTATATGGGTGAGTTTATTAACATAAAAATTATGTTTGAGTTAGTTTTGCTTTCAGACAGTATGGAATTCAAAACGTGAAAAAATAGGACAGGCTCATAGGGTCCGTTTGCTTCTCTTGCCGGCTTGCCTGGCCTGGCCTCGCTAGGCAAGGTTAGCCTTGCCAGCGGAGGAGAGCCGGATCAGCTCTCCGGTGTGAGCAAGGAGAATCTTGAAAACGCGGATAACGAGGCAGATGACAAGAAGATCCAAATGCTATCAAACTTGCTTTGCCAGGCGAGGCGAGCGCTGGCAAGGGTACCAAACGGACCCATAGTTTATTTTATCTCTTGCCTACTTGGATCTTGAAATGTCGCATTGGATAGTCATTGTGACCTTACACCTGAACGTGGAAAGTAATTAATATAATTAACTCAACACATATACAACTGTTAAGAACCTAGCGTGAGGAAGCATAAAACATCACAAATAAAAAAACGAAGATCGACGATGCTCTCTTGGGTCTTGGCCCTGCGCCATGTGCATGTGTGTGTGACCAATGATGCAGCTAGAAGCCAATGGCCTTTTTCCATTCACTGTCTAGGTGTGTCCTGCTTTGGTCACTACTGCATATGCATGTCTTTAGCACATAACCCTTCTTTGGCGTCGTCACCTGGATGGGTCGCTGTCGCCCTTCTGCTGATGTCCCTCTGGATGACGCGCTGGGGATGGTATCAGCCAAGATCTAGCCCCAACGGCCGTGTACTTTTACCCAGCATCCATCGAAGATAGTCAGACTGAACAGCAACCACTCACGTACTGTCTCCCTGATCGAGCATTGCATCTAGTTAATAAGAGCGAAAACATCGCTAGCGCGCTGAATGCCTTGTCACTAATCACGAGTTCACGACACACGTTTGGCATAGCATGAGGATCGTACGTATTGCGCTGTGAGGTGATACCGATTTGGATTATTACTCAAGTTTGCTAACGTGATATAGATAGGCTCTGGCTCTTACATGACCAGTAATGCAGGCATATATGCAGCCATGACACTACTCCATGTTCTGTATTATTCCTAATATTTTAGTAAACCTACAAGAGAACAAGCTCAAATGACAATATATGACATGTGTCCTATATATGTGTCCAGTAAATGTTGCAGCATAGCAATAGCATTGGACTCCAGGCAGCATAGCAATAGCATTGGACTCCAGGACTAGAAATCTTTGGCCTGACTGCCTGAGCCCTGCAACAAGAACCTTACAGCAAGTGGTAGCTGGTGGGAGCGCTGGATCTGTTGTTATTAGCAGACATCTGGATCCTTAGATGTATACATGCATGGCGCAGGCAGCATTGGCCTGTTTTCTTCTGGTGGAGCAGCTTAGCTCTAGTACAAATTGCAGTGCCTGTAGAACACCATTACACATAGACTTTATTAGTTTTTGTGTGATTGTGTCCACTTTACTTTGTAGGCCAATCAATTCACTATTTGCATTGACTGGAGATAAGCTCTGGCTCTTGTATGGCCAATAATGGAGGCATCATATAGCACCTCTTTCTGGAGCTAATCGGACTGCTCTTGGCAAAGCTCCATATTTTTTTCCTAGAAGATCTTCAGCTTTCTTTCGTCCGAATTCTCTTGATCTTGTTCGAAATCTGCAAGCCCCTGAGAACGCGCCGAAGAACACGTACGGGCCTCAAACTTTGAACTTTGACAGAGATCTTGATCTGAATCTTAATCTTGGCCCATCAAGACTCTCAATGATGCGCACAAATTCTCCGGGATTGATGGCCTCCTCACCGGCCCGGGCAGCTTGCTTGCACAGGCCGGATTCACCACTGTACTACGTGCCAGTCCCGGGGAGAGGGGGAGAGAGCCGCCATTTGGGCTGTAGTCCTTGCGGTGTGAAGCGCCAATCCCGTCTCGCCGCAGGCCAGGCCCGCCGACGGGGCTGAGGAGGCTCTCTGGGCTGGCATACGCAGTGATGTTGTCGTTGGTGATCCAACCCAATAGCCTTTTGGTCCAGCCGATTCTTCTTGGGTTTCTCTCCCGTTGCCAGGTTCGGCCCATACTCACACCCGCAAGGCCTGCGAGGAGGTTGGCGGCGCTTCACACGCATTCAGTGTACGCCATGCATGTACACTCACTGCAAATGCAGTACTTGAGAGCCGCACGATCCTCGAATCCCGTTCGACAAAAAACAACGCATAGCGTCTCATACTCCCACTAGCTACTACTCCGTCCAAAATTTCATCTTAGCTTGAAATACGGATGCATGAATGTATCACGATCACGCACAGTATGCCGCCGTGTGCCGTTTGGCAGGTTGCAGTTGGCAGGATATGAGATATTTACAGATCCCATCTAAATTAAATTATTCTAGGTGTTGCAAAGGGACTACACTATCTCCATGATGAATGCCATGACCGCATCATACATTGTGATATAAAGCCTGAAAATGTACTTCTTGATGCAGACTTTAGTCCAAAAGTGGCTGACTTTGGTCTGGCGAAGCTTATGGATCGACATTTTAGCAGGGCATTGACAACTATGAGGGGAACAATAGGGTATCTTGCACCAGAATGGATTGGAGGTCTCCCCATAACACCAAAAGCAGATGTGTACAGCTACGGAATGATGCTATTTGAGATACTTTCGGGCAGAAGGAATTCAGAGTTGATGGAGAATGGAGCCATAAGGTACTTTCCAGTGTGGGCCGCAATGAGGATAAGTGAAGGTGACATTTCTGAAATATTGGATCACAGACTAAATGTTATGAATTTTCAAGAGCTAGAGAGAGCATGCAAGGTTGCGTGCTGGTGCATTCAGGACAATGAGGCTCATAGGCCAACAATGCAACAGATAGTTCAAATCTTGCCGGGAATTCAAGATGTCAGCGTAGCCCCAGTACCGGTACAGCTACATCAACTAGTTGAGGGACAATACAGTAATTCCTAATTGTGCAAATAAATTAATTATGGCACTCATAGCAGGGCGACAGGGTAAATATTAAAGTTGCTTGGGTGAATATACATTATAGAGCAATGCTCAGCAATCAGAATGCTCATCTAACGCTATGTAATCCACAATATATTTCTGTTACTTTGGATTTATAGTTTTCCCTTAGTAAAGCAGCGATTATATTCTGAGAAGCAGTCAAATCACTCAAAGTCTGTAACTCAGACCACTATTTGATCCCAGACAAGTACCATGAGAACAGCGTGCAAATCGCACAACAGACACAGAAAGAAGGCACATCTGCCAGTGTAAAATTAACGCAGCCCTTAAAGTGTTCTGCCTGCACAAACTAGACAATTCTGCAGAATATAGCCATACAAACCTATCCTGGCTAATAAGTTTGTATGGCAGGGCGATGGAGAATCAATTTGCCCACCTCTTTTGGCCCAATTGTCACTTGTCAGGATATTCAACGCACCCACTCCACCTGACACAAATGTAGCCACTAACCACGGTGGTGAAATACGGGAACTCAAATTCCACAGCTCTAAATTCTAATGGGACTGCACACTGCAGCGCGCGAACGAACGCGGCACGGGCACCGCTGTGGGGACAAAATGGGGTCGAGACACCGAAGCGCAGACTTGAACTGCAGTGGGAGGATGGGACAGGGAGGCAAACCTGGGGATTCGGTCGCAGCGACGTCACGGAGAGGGAGCAGGCGAGGCGAGGCGAGTGCTCCTGCCTGCGCGCCGGCTCCGGTGCCTGCTAGGCAACCGCCAACCGGCACGACCGGCCGGCGGGGCTGCGCGGCGGAGGCGGCGAGAGGCGGAGAGCGAGCGAGCGCCCGGGGGAGAGGGGGAGAGAGCCGCCATTTGGGCTGTAGTCCTTGCGGTGTGAAGCGCCAATCCCGTCTCGCCGCAGGCCAGGCCCGCCGACGGGGCTGAGGAGGCTCTCTGGGCTGGCATACGCAGTGATGTTGTCGTTGGTGATCCAACCCAATAGCCTTTTGGTCCAGCCGATTCTTCTTGGGTTTCTCTCCCGTTGCCAGGTTCGGCCCATACTCACACCCGCAAGGCCTGCGAGGAGGTTGGCGGCGCTTCACACGCATTCAGTGTACGCCATGCATGTACACTCACTGCAAATGCAGTACTTGAGAGCCGCACGATCCTCGAATCCCGTTCGACAAAAAACAACGCATAGCGTCTCATACTCCCACTAGCTACTACTCCGTCCAAAATTTCATCTTAGCTTGAAATACGGATGCATGAATGTATCACGATCACGCACAGTATGCCGCCGTGTGCCGTTTGGCAGGTTGCAGTTGGCAGGATATGAGATATTTACAGATCCCATCTAACATCCGGTATCGCGGGAGCAAGGCCAAAGAAATTAAGGAAAACCAGCTTGATCGCTGCCAAGATTCCAGTTATCTAGCTGCTGCACCATTCTGTGTAATCCTCTCTCGATCAGAATTCAGAATAAGCCGGCCTCTGATTGGCCCGAACAATTTCGAGGACCACTGCTGAGTCGTTGCTACTCGTCCTACATCCGTGAAAGGAAAAGAAGCTGATTTAGCCAGACGACCGGTTCAATCGGGGAAAAAAAAAGGAACCGGAAGCCTCTCTCCGGTATGGTAAGTTATGTCTTCAGCACATAACCCTTCCTTGGCGTCGTCACTTGGCGCTGCATGGTGGACGATGAATGTGACCTGGATGGGTTGCTGTCGCCCTTCTGCTGATGTCCCTCTGGGTGACGCGCTGGGAATGCAATCAGCCAAGATCTAGCCCCAACTGCCGTGTACTTTTACCCAGCATCCATCGAAGATAGTCAGACTGAACAGCAACCACTCACGTACTGTCTCCCTGATCGAGCATTGCATCTAGTTAATAAGAGCGAAAACATCGCTAGCGCGCTGAATGCCTTGTCACTAATCACGAGTTCACGACACACGTTTGGCATAGCATGAGGATCGTACGTATTGCGCTGTGAGGTGATACCGATTTGGATTATTACTCAAGTTTGCTAACGTGATATAGATAGGCTCTGGCTCTTACATGACCAGTAATGCAGGCATATATGCAGCCATGACACTACTCCATGTTCTGTATTATTCCTAATATTTTAGTAAACCTACAAGAGAACAAGCTCAAATGACAATATATGACATGTGTCCTATATATGTGTCCAGTAAATGTTGCAGCATAGCAATAGCATTGGACTCCAGGCAGCATAGCAATAGCATTGGACTCCAGGACTAGAAATCTTTGGCCTGACTGCCTGAGCCCTGCAACAAGAACCTTACAGCAAGTGGTAGCTGGTGGGAGCGCTGGATCTGTTGTTATTAGCAGACATCTGGATCCTTAGATGTATACATGCATGGCGCAGGCAGCATTGGCCTGTTTTCTTCTGGTGGAGCAGCTTAGCTCTAGTACAAATTGCAGTGCCTGTAGAACACCATTACACATAGACTTTATTAGTTTTTGTGTGATTGTGTCCACTTTACTTTGTAGGCCAATCAATTCACTATTTGCATTGACTGGAGATAAGCTCTGGCTCTTGTATGGCCAATAATGGAGGCATCATATAGCACCTCTTTCTCGAGCTAATCGGACTGCTCTTGGCAAAGCTCCATATTTTTTTCCTAGAAGATCTTCAGCTTTCTTTCGTCCGAATTCTCTTGATCTTGTTCGAAATCTGCAAGCCCCTGAGAACGCGCCGAAGAACACGTACGGGCCTCAAACTTTGAACTTTGACAGAGATCTTGATCTGAATCTTAATCTTGGCCCATCAAGACTCTCAATGATGCGCACAAATTCTCCGGGATTGATGGCCTCCTCACCGGCCCGGGCAGCTTGCTTGCACAGGCCGGATTCACCACTGTACTACGTGCCAGTCCCAAGCGTTCAGACATGCATACTTCTCCATATTTTTCATACCGAGGAGCGCTGAAAGGCAAAAAGCTTAGCCTATTGGCTCCACAAACGTAGCTATGAGGACGACGATGTGAACAGAGCACACCACGGAGCAGAGAACATGCATGTATATATATCCTGCTTTCATGTGGCACTGCCGTTGCATTGGGCAGTGGCACATCGGTACAGAAGAACGAAGATGACACTAGTGCCTGTCGCCGAACAGAGGTCTCTGTCTTGCTGGACGCAGTTGATCACTACTGCATTCTTGTCTTTAGCACATAACCCTTGGAGTGTCGTCACTTGCGCTCCATTGCGGACGGGATGAATGGACCTGGGGTGGTTTCTACCTCTCTGTTGCTGTCGCCCTTCTGCTGATGATGTCCCTCTGCATGACGCCCTGGGGATGATATCAGCCAAGACCTAGCCAACTGTAAGGAATAGAGTCAGACTAGACAGAAGCACACTCACTGCCTCAGTGAAGCATCATCTAGTATGGCCAATAATAATAATGCATGTCAGTATCATCTATAACCCTCATGCTAATGTGATATAGATAGGCTATGAATCTTATATGGCTGTGTTTCTTTGGGGCTGACAAAATATTGTCAGACCCTTTGACCAATAATTAAGGATATTAAATAAAGTCAGTTTACAAAACTACCTTCACAACATTGTAATATTTCGCGAGACCTATCTAATGAGGTCTTTGTTAACACCAAAAATTAGCACCAGGAAGAGGCTGATGTGTGGGCCGGATTTGGTGGAAGGACGCCATTCGGCTAAGGGGGTTTCTCTGAAGCATTCGGCAAAAAAGCGCTCTGCGGTCGGGAACGCGTCGTCATTCGGCAGAGGCATTATTCCGCAGGCGAAAAGCGGTAGCATTCGGGAAGGCGTGATGACGTGGATCAATATAAGGAAAAGGCCGGTTCGAACAAGGAACGCAATATGGACACGAAGATTCGTCGTTTATTTTTAGAAACAAGTATTGTAGTCGTGTCCGACTAAGAGTTGTATCAAGACCTGGGTATAAATATAAACCCATGGCAGCTGTAACAAATGTCTGACTGTCCAGACAGCAAGACTCTTGGCAGTTCTGTCTTGAGAAAAGGTGCACCATTCCTGTTTTTGCGAAAGACAGCAAGCACTTTTTAGTGAACTGCTCTACAGCAGCCTTCACCATCTGTTGTTGCTCTTCAGTCAGTTCTTCAAGAGTGACATCCAACAATTCTTTTAATTCAGGCATCTTCACAGTTTGAGTGCCCACTGGGCGTGCCAAAAAGTGTGTTGACGCAAAATCTGCAGTTTCACGCCAAGCACACAGCAAGCCGAATTAGCTGGCTTCACACGTGGCCCTGGCTTTCGAATTCCGGAGGCGTGCCAGTCAGTTTTCCCTGAAACTAACAAAGGAATAAAATGTTTAGATAAAACCTGGAACGTGCCGGCCTGATACCAGACAGTTCCATATTTGCGGCTTACAAAGCCAATCTTGATCGATATATAGCTACGGGCGAGCTATCTATCAATAATCCATGCATTCGGTACGTATTCGGCAAAAGCACGTAAGAAAGATCGCATTGCCGACCGCATGACGTCATCGTGACGATAGATCGGTCTTTAACTACACAAAGCAAAGCAGCACATATCCATAACCGATTATCGAGTACAAATATAATGTGAAAAATAAATAAAAGGGTGAGTCGTGATCGTGAATCCATAGTAAACAAGAATGCATAGGCCGAAAGCAGCACCCGTCAAGCGTAATAACAAACAAGTTAATCCACCGCATGATACGACTTGTTTGAAACCACGCCACCAACCAAAATTAGATCAATCCACCGCATGATACAATCTAATCATGAAAGGCTAAAAGCATGCAGTGTTTAATACGTATCCACTAACACGTTCACTCATGATAGCACTGCCGAATACGGCTGTTTAGCCGAATCGGGATCAAATAAATAAAGGGTGAGACGCGATCGCAAATTTACATTGAAACAAGAATGCATAGGCCGAAAGCAGCACCCGTCAAGCATGGCAACAAACAAGTTAATCCACCGCATGATACAACTCGTTTGAGGCCACACCACCAATCAGATTAGATCAATCCACCGCATGATACAATCTAATCGTGAAAGGCTAAAAGCATTCATTGTTTAAATGCAAACCCACGAACACGTTCACTCGTGAGAGCACTGCCGAATGCGGCTGTTTAGCCGAATCGGGGTCCGTGGCGAAGGAACAAACTTGATCGATAAAGATAAATCTATAGATCGAATCGAACTCTAATCCACCGGATGATTAACTCTAAGACGACCCAAAAACCTGCATCTACCGCATGATACCCGGTTCTATCAAGATCTACACGATACCAACAAATTCGAACCCGCGACACGTGGCAACCTAGATCGGTTTCGGATTCGGCTATGAGGGCATATGTCATCGCATCGTGAAGCAAAGCCGATTCTAGCCGATCTAGATTGGGCAAAGGAGTGTTGCATGAATTAAGCACGGAGTAAAAACAAAGCAACACGGGGTAACTTAATGAATCTGTTAGATCTTGCCGAAATCTAACAGAGCCGATAACTTGGTCCATACTAGATCTTAGCCCACCGCATGGCTCATGACCTAACAGAGGAACCTTCTTGAGACCACAACTTAAATCCACCGGATGATACTAAGCATGGTAACAAGACTACTTGCATCAAAGCTTAAATCCACCGCATGATACTAAGCATGATACAAGGTTGCCGGTACTTACGGAGGTCGACGGATCGATGGCTCCTCTCGAAGGACTCGACGACTCGACTAAAGACTCGATAGGTGGCGCATGGCCGGTTTGTGTGTTGATTGATTGATTGATTCTACAGCTGCCATGGGTTTATATTTATACCCAGGTCTTGATACAACTCCTAGTCGGACACGACTACAACACTTGTTTCTAAAAATAAATGACGAATCTTCGTGCCCATATTGCGTTCCTTGTTCGAACCGGCCTTTTCCTTATATTGATCCACGTCATCATGCCTTCCCGAATGCTACCGCTTTTCGCCTGCGGAACAATGCCTCTGCCGAATGATGACGCATTCCCGACCGCAGAGCATCTCTGCCGAATGCTTCAGAGAAACCCCTTAGCCGAATGGCGTCCTTCCACCAAATCCGGCCCACACATCAGCCTCTTCCTGGTGCTAATTTTTGGTGTTAACAAAGACCTCATTAGATAGGTCTCGCGAAATATTACAATGTTGTGAAGGTAGTTTTGTAAACTGACTTTATTTAATATCCTTAATTATTGGTCAAAGGGTCTGACAATATTTTGTCAGCCCCAAAGAAACACAGCCATATAAGATTCATAGCCTATCTATATCACATTAGCATGAGGGTTATAGATGATACTGACATGCATTATTATTATTGGCCATACTAGATGATGCTTCACTGAGGCAGTGAGTGTGCTTCTGTCTAGTCTGACTCTATTCCTTACAGTTGGCTAGGTCTTGGCTGATATCATCCCCAGGGCGTCATGCAGAGGGACATCATCAGCAGAAGGGCGACAGCAACAGAGAGGTAGAAACCACCCCAGGTCCATTCATCCCGTCCGCAATGGAGCGCAAGTGACGACACTCCAAGGGTTATGTGCTAAAGACAAGAATGCAGTAGTGATCAACTGCGTCCAGCAAGACAGAGACCTCTGTTCGGCGACAGGCACTAGTGTCATCTTCGTTCTTCTGTACCGATGTGCCACTGCCCAATGCAACGGCAGTGCCACATGAAAGCAGGATATATATACATGCATGTTCTCTGCTCCGTGGTGTGCTCTGTTCACATCGTCGTCCTCATAGCTACGTTTGTGGAGCCAATAGGCTAAGCTTTTTGCCTTTCAGCGCTCCTCGGTATGAAAAATATGGAGAAGTATGCATGTCTGAACGCTTGGGACTGGCACGTAGTACAGTGGTGAATCCGGCCTGTGCAAGCAAGCTGCCCGGGCCGGTGAGGAGGCCATCAATCCCGGAGAATTTGTGCGCATCATTGAGAGTCTTGATGGGCCAAGATTAAGATTCAGATCAAGATCTCTGTCAAAGTTCAAAGTTTGAGGCCCGTACGTGTTCTTCGGCGCGTTCTCAGGGGCTTGCAGATTTCGAACAAGATCAAGAGAATTCGGACGAAAGAAAGCTGAAGATCTTCTAGGAAAAAAATATGGAGCTTTGCCAAGAGCAGTCCGATTAGCTCGAGAAAGAGGTGCTATATGATGCCTCCATTATTGGCCATACAAGAGCCAGAGCTTATCTCAAGTCAATGCAAATAGTGAATTGATTAGCCTACAAAGTCAAGTGGACACAATCACACAAAAACTAATAAAGTCTATGTGTAATGGTGTTCTACAGGCACTGCAATTTGTACTAGAGCTAAGCTGCTCCACCAGAAGAAAACAGGCCAATGCTGCCTGCGCCATGCATGTATACATCTAAGGATCCAGATGTCTGCTAATAACAACAGATCCAGCGCTCCCACCAGCTACCACTTGCTGTAAGGTTCTTGTTGCAGGGCTCAGGCAGTCAGGCCAAAGATTTCTAGTCCTGGAGTCCAATGCTATTGCTATGCTGCCTGGAGTCCAATGCTATTGCTATGCTGCCTGGAGTCCAATGCTATTGCTATGCTGCCTGGAGTCCAATGCTATTGCTATGCTGCCTGGAGTCCAATGCTATTGCTATGCTGCCTGGAGTCCAATGCTATTGCTATGCTGCCTGGAGTCCAATGCTATTGCTATGCTGCCTGGAGTCCAATGCTATTGCTATGCTGCAACATTTACTGGACACATATATAGGACACATGTCATATATTGTCATTTGAGCTTGTTCTCTTGTAGGTTTA